>JAPMOB010003321.1:0-12754 GCA_029875015.1 Lepomis gibbosus | reverse complement strand
CTGGCAATACAAATGAACCAACTGCTGATGGATGGGACCCACCCAGAATGGTTAACCCAAGGACGGACAATCCTGATCATCGGATCTGGACATCCCTATCTACAACCATAATGAATAAAGCGAGCCCAGCTTACCAGCCAATAATTAATTTATGAAAATTAGGCATATGCAGTAATACAGATAATTGAGAATCACTGTGACATGTGAATCCTAATGTGTAAGGTAAAATATGTTGACTTTGTCTATTGGTTTCGCTCGGGACACGAACAGCTGTGTCCTGGGTGAAAGTCCTGTTTGTTTGACCCATCCATCAGCCTTGACTTTATACTGTAGTTTTTATATTATATCACCTGACATTTCTTTTCTCTGACATTTGCATATAAAATTAATAAAAGGGTGTTGGGATAATGCACAAATTCATTTAAGACATGGGCATGCTTCTACTTTTCTCCTGTTTTTGTGGGCAGGATTTATTTGAGTTTCAGAGGTTGGACTTAAACCTGGTGCACAGACTATCATAAGCTTCTCTGAGTCTGTCGGAATGATACTTCATAGTGGGGAAATACAAAATAGAGACCAACATCCTGTTTGCTTGTGACATTTTATGTTTGAGCTGCTCACTGAGACTTTGCATACCAGCCATTAGAGAATTTGCTGTCAGCAGAGTAACCACATGTCACAAAAAAAAAAGTCGGAATCTGACGTGGAAAAGACCTATGCGGTGAAGCAGGAAGTAGGAATTCCTTGGGAGAGTGGCAAGGAAAGATCTGGCGGCCAGATGCAGAGTGGTTTTCCATCCCTGAGGAGATTTAGCATGTAGTTAGGTGAATGGCAGAAGCCGCTGCTCTGTGAATGTGAGGGGGGATTATATGTTTCTTATCCACAATTCCCCAGAGACTAGGTCTGCATGCATGTGCATGAAGGATTTTTTAAAAGCAGCAGATTGCACTAAACCAAGTGAATGAGTACTTTGTCCATCCAGAATCCTCCAGCTCTTAGATATCACTACAAATGTTTATACCAGTGTTCAATAAGGAATAGTTTATAATGGCTATATAAATTGTATTCTTATCAGAAATCTAAATGTTAATGAATTGTGCTGTTGATGTTCTGCAGAAGAATCAGAGGGAGCTGACAAAGATGAGGAAGTGCCTGCGGCCGGAGGAGCTGGTGTCCCACATGGGTCAGATGGACACACAGACGCAGCATGAGGAGCTAGAGAAGAGTTATCAGGTTGTTGTAGAAGACTACAGGAGAATCATTGAGAGGCTTGCGACACAGGCCTGATCGGACTCTGAGATATTGCTGGCCTGGAGCCCACCCTCTCAACATACAGGTGGTCTGCCTGGTCTGTATAAAGCCCACATCACCTCAGACTTTAGCTGCAACCAAGAAGAAGAAACTCTCCTGATGTAACCAAATCACTGTTTTAATTAAAGAGTGTTACAGATTTGTCGTGGCTGGTTCAGGTGGTTCAGTGATAGGTTGCAGTGATGAAGACCTGCCTGTTTCCCAGCTGATGTTTATACAGTAGTGGAGATTGGTGCAGCTGGAGGGTGAGACTTCCTGTTTTTCCCCACGTGTTTAATCACATTGTGTGAGATTAAATGAAATGTGATATTTCACATATGAAAGGAGGTCCACTATCCTGCAGAGAAACCCTGCTTCTTTTCCATTGTAGACATTTTTAAAGATCTTTTGTCAAAACAATTCCGTTGTGTGTTTTGAAAGACTTCATACTGAAAATAAAAAATGGTTTTGTATATTGCTCAAATGGTGTGAATTTTATTGTGGAGAAAATATAATTTAGATTTTTTGTCATTTAACATTTAAAAATACAAACAATACTTGAGCCTAATAATTCACAGATTCTTAAAAAGAGAAGAAAATACACAAGCAAACCAAGACTGATGACAAGATCAACAAACAATTATGGTAACATAAAAGGCAATTGATTCTAACAACCCTGGCTCCTGGATGTATACTGCTAACTAATATTACATACCTCCTTTAGGATGTTGCACATTTCCAAGAGTTCTCCACCACACTTCTATAATATTTTGTACTCACTAGACCGTTCAAGAGCCGACAGCAATGTTACTGTCTATAAAATGCTCAGATTAACCTGCTAATTTAGGTTGGTTTAGTGTCACAATATAACAAGTTAAACAGTGAAATTTAGTTTTGTAACTCCCTTCTGCTACATAGCAGACAATATACATAAGTACAGAATCAATTATGAAAAATGGTAAACAGAAGTAAACTATTATCAATGGGGCAGTGCTGAGGATGAATTAGTGTTTAAGAGTCTGATAGCTGTGGGGGGGGGGGCTGCTCTGCTCACCCCAAGCGGTGATGTGGCACCAGAAACTTCTATATTTCTTCCCAGAGGGCACTGGAGTGGAGGAGGTGTGTCCGCCAATCCAATCTGACTGGGGTCTGTTTGTGAGGAAGTCCAATTTCCAATTGCAGAGTGTTTTGTTTAAACCCAGAGTGCTGAGTTTGCTGATCAGTTTCATGGGGGAGATTGTGGTGAATGCTGAGCTGAAATCCACAAACAGCATTCTGATGTAGCTGTTGTTTTTCTCAAGGTGTGTGAGGGCTGAGTGGAGGGCAGTGAAGATGACGGCATCTGTGGATCTGTTGATTCTGAAACAAACTGTTAAGGGTCCAGGCTGGCTGGGATGTTGTTCTTTATGTGCTGGAGAACCAGTTTCTCAAATCACTTCCATCAGAATGAGGGTGAGATCCACAGGGCGGTAGTCGTTCAGACTAGACAATGCAGACTTTTTAGGTAAAGGAATGATGATGGCTGTCTTGAAGCAGGTGGGAACCCTCTCCTGAGATAGTGAGATGTTAAAAATTTCAGTAACAGCATCAACTAGCTGATTGGCACAGGTTTTTAGTACACGGCCAGGAACGTTATCAGGCCCATACTCATATTCACTCTCACATCTCTAAATTTCGTTAGGTGTGAGTGGGAGTGTGAATGGTTGTTTGTCTATGTGTTGGCCCTGCAATGGACTGGCGACCCTGTACAGGATAAGCAGTTGACAGTGAGTGATGCAAAATGCTTAGCTGTGAACATTTTGATCACATAAATGGTTATTTCAGTCCCTGAAACAGTTCACTTTAATTGAATTATTGCTCTATTATTGCTTGAATATGTTTCTTGTTGTATTAATGATGTTATTTCACGTATTTATACTTTGAGACCAGATGGGCTGTATTTTCTTTAGTATTTGTGGGTACTTTGATTTCCTCTCTGATCAAACTCTTAAACTGATAAATGGCATCCAAATTTAAAGAAAACATTTTTTTTAATCTTCAGAGCTGTATAAAGTTTACCACTTGAATGTCACCTAAACAAGGTATAGTTTAGAGGAGACCATATATAGATACTGATATAGGATAATCCCATGCAATAGATCTTAGCTTGCCTGATTAATACATTTCCCAGTGTGTTTTTGTATATATTTTAGCTGTTTTTTCAGACCCCCTCTTGCTGCTAATGCAACTTCTGATTGCCGCTGATGTTGAGTGTTACACTAATGAGTATTATGGTTTTCAATTGAAAACCTTTGTGCCACTGTATTGCCCCCGCTTATGCAGATCACGGTGATGAATACCCATCATACTTTATGATACTTTAGCACATTGTCACTAAATGAAGGCTGCCAGGTCAATTTTCAATTTTTTCCCACTCCACATGAAACAAGACAAAACCTTGGAACCCTTCACATCTCTAATTCAGATTGATTGAATCCACTCGTGGCCACAAGGGGCCTCATCTCACTGTAGTTTCTCTCTGCTTTTTCTGCTGTAAGTGCACATTTCACATTGCACTGCACAAGCTCAGCTGACTGACCTGCTACTGGGAAGTGGCACTGTTGTTTAGTAGTCGCATGAGTTTATGTGCAGTCTCATTAATCCCACCAGCAGTACATGACTGTGTAATTGAGCCGCCATCAGGTGTTGATGCACCTACGCTAATCTTCACACATCTGTCACACAAGGAGAACAAACTAGTGTGGTTGTGGATTATTTGGATGATCTGCAGGCCTCTGTGCAGTTGTCAGAAGGTTGTGGAACCCCTTTTGCTCCTACAGACCACACAGTTGAGTTTACACAAGCTTAATTATTCCCCCCCAAATTCAGTGTGTCCTAGGCCCTCATGTCCCATTGCACCTGTCTGCAAATACTCAAAAGCATAAAGGAGATTGTTTTATTTGAAGGAAAATAGTTGGAACAGTGGCCTGGCAACCAGCGGAGTCCCGACCAAGAAAAAGTCTGGCACAACTTTTGAGTTTTTTCATTTATATGCGAATTGAATTGAAAAAAAGAAAGAACTATAACCTGTTAATTAGTGGTTGAATAGCTTCGGAAACCCCCACACTTTTCTTACGTCAGATTAGAGGTGCCTTTTGTTACATTCAGATAGAGACATGCTAGTCCTGTGCTAGGCTAAGCTGCTTTGGTAGCTTTACGTCAACCGAGTCTTCACTTCTGATTAGAGCTTAAAGTTACAAAACATTACTGAAACTTGATTTTTATTATTTCCATAATTGCTTAATTGTTAGGAGTCAGTTTTAAAGCAAAAATGGCAAACATGCTAGTTCCAGCTTCTTAGATGTGAATATTTGCTGCTTTATTGATATTACGTTACAGTAAATTGGATATCTGGACATTTTATAGATCAATCAATGAATTGATTGATTGAGAAAATAATGAATTGATTGATTGAGAATAATGCAATAATTGTTTCTTGTAGCACACCACATCACAGAAGTGAAAATAGTAATTTTGGTAAATAATCAGCAACAGTTTAGATTTGTTTTTTTATTTTATTTTATATTGTCTTTATTTTCAGTCCAAAATGATTATTATGAAAAGCCACTGATTATGAGTTGTTACATCATGTGTCTTGATCATTAAGTTACTTATAGTATTTTAGATGTCATAGAAGAATACTGTAGGCAATATAATTTTAAAGCTATTCACAATGTCAGGTTTAAATTTAAAAAACAAAGTTCCATCCAGGCTAAGAAGTGCAATATTCAACATGTTTGTTTGAGCTTATTCCCCTTCTGCAGTCGATCAGTCATTCAGATGCAGTAAATTGAAATCTAAAGAAGGCAGTGCACTTTCTTCTGGAGTCGAGGCTATTACAGTAGATCCAGCAGTTCGCCCCCAGCGGCAGTGCTTTTGTAAGGGGGACACAGTGTGTCTATTATGTTGTGTTAGTGGAGATGTGGGAGGTTGATTTATGTCTGAAATTGTTGTGAGTTTCAATCTCCTCTCCCTCACTTTTCATATTTCACAATAATAAAATGGGAAGGAACATCCATTAATACTTGCATTTCCTCGCTTTTCCCTATCATGTTTGAGTTTGTTTAATCATGCGAATAATTGCAAGTAACTTACATTAAAGCGGGCAGACAGGCTTAATGCCTTTATTCTGCAAAATGACAACAACAGTATCAAGCTTGACTTGAATATTTGGTTTCACCTGTTGGCATTTCTGCTACTGTTACCGTATGGCGCCTCCACATCTCTCCACTGAGGCAGACAGTCGAATTTTGGACCGGAGCCCAGCTGTACTGAAGGACCTGCTGAATATGATACCTGTGTGGAGGAGCTCCAGC
The DNA here is from genome assembly GCA_029875015.1 of Lepomis gibbosus. Classification (NCBI taxonomy): domain Eukaryota; kingdom Metazoa; phylum Chordata; class Actinopteri; order Centrarchiformes; family Centrarchidae; genus Lepomis; species Lepomis gibbosus. The sequence continues at coordinate 7,109 of JAPMOB010003321.1, read as the reverse complement.
GTCTTAGCCCCCAGGTTCCCAGGAGAGAGCCAGGCAGGAAAGTTGGAGTCCCATCGCAATCCCACCCCCTACCCCCCACCGCCCACCCTCCCACCATCACTGCCTTTCTTATCATGTTCCCATTTCTTTTGTGCTCCTTGGTTACCCGCATACCCCAAGGCTACTGAGCCCCCTCTTCACCGTCAGTGAACCTGGCCGGTCCCTATTCTCTGCTAAATGAGTCCTCTTTAAGATAATGTTTGATGCGCTGACAGCCTGAACCAAAACAGTGTAAAAGAAACCGAGTTTGACATCTTTTAATTGTGCGTCAGAAAGCAGAGATTGTGGTTTCTTGGACTGCTTTCAGATCATGCTGCTGATATGGTAATTTGCTCAAGTGAAGGATGTGATGAAAGTGTTGATAGTTTAGTAGTAGAGGTCCCTGGAGACCAGTCTGCTGGTTCCCCCTCTCCATAAACATGACATGAATCCTCCAGCAGTGCATATTTAAACCGTTTTTGTTTCAGTAACTTGCCTTTAGTGTCAGCAACTATAAAAATAGCAGCAGCAATTTGGAAGGTTTTATTTTCAATAAAATGTTTTCACACAGGGAATCTTTAATCAGCTGCAAGTGTTTTATAATGATTTAAAATAAATGGCAGATGCATTAAATGAATGAGTCCTGGGAGTGAATGTGCCAGTGTTTTTTCCCCGCAGCATTCATGGTAATTGATTTCCATGTACAACTAGAAATTGTGGTTGTTATTGCATCTGTTGGCCTAATGATTTGGGATCATGGTTCACTTCAAATCGAGCGGATTTCTATTCAGATGACATGAAAATAGATCACTTGGTGTACATAAAGCACTGGATTTGGTTATCGCGATTGACAGTGAACAGCCGAATGACAAGACTTGTTATTTTTGTCACAAGTGATGGTTGTTTGCAGCATTAATCTTTTCCTTCATTTCAGCCCGATTAAAGATGATGTCGCTTATTGAAAATCTTTTCAATTCATTTTGTCCTTTTAATCTTCCCCTCTTTCTTTCTGTTGTGCATTTTTAATTGACTTGAACGAATGCAAAATGGCCCTGTGCTTCTTCAGTCATCATACTACATATAATCATAAATGACTGGAACCTGCCGCGGCATTTGGTTTTCATTTACTCCATGCACAGTACTAAAATATTGCAAACACCATCTATCTGGAAGTTGGGCTGTTTGTTGAAAAACCATGGAGGACTAATTTTCAGTGTGTGAGTTGTGAGTTATTATTAGGTGGAAGAACGGGAAACATTCACGTGTCAAAGTACTGCACAGCATGGAGGATTTCATTGTGTTATTTCTGTAAAAAAATCAACAGAAAACATGAACAGTGGGTTTTTTTTTTTGTTTTGATCTGCACATGAATGGTCTCCTTGACTAGCTGTTATTTCTCAATGCTGACTTTTCTTGTAGTGCATGCCCTGCCTGCATATTAATCTCTTAAATGAGCCATGCTGTGGAGTTGGATGAACATGTCTAGATGTAGTTTTCTAATTAAAACTGTCCCATTAGGCTGTAATTGGTGCTATCTCAGGCTAGGAGGGAGCTGTATGGGAGGGGAGCGAGAAGTCAGACTGAGATGGTATCAGGCCAAGGAGACAGGAAGCCTCTGTGTAATCTTGTCAGGTTGGAGATCGGAGCTGCGATCAGGCTGACTGGACTGAACTGTACTTGTCTGCTGCTGTACTGTAGCTTCAGAACGAGTGTACTGAACTGCTGTGAACTCTCCTTATCTTTGTTGTTTTCACCTGGGTGTTTACACATTGGAATTTTTACTTTGTGTGCAAGGAGAGCATAGTGCTACGGTTTTGGACACTATATACAATGAGCATCTGGAGGGATATGCGGGCAGTTAAAGTCAGAACTGTTGATTCTCTGCTACAGATATGGGAACAAAAGTCCAGTCAGATTATGCGCAGTTTTAGTCTCTGTTCTTGTTTTCTCTTCAAAAGTGATGTTCTCAATTTCAATCAGAAGAAGGGAGTAAAATATTTTGACATATGATTTGGCTGGAAGGCAAACAGTTATCCATTTTTTACTACACGACTGAAGAATAGATGTAGACAACATCTATTATGGAGGAGAAATTTGGTCTCAATTCCACTGATGAAAATCAAACAACAAAACAAAATCAGTAGCGAAGGCCATTCAGAAGAATTAAACAAATCCACATGAAGAGTATTTTACTTTACCCGCACTGTAATCGACATGTTGGTGATCTACAACAGAATGGTAAATGCTCAGTAAACCTTAACTACACAAGGATTAGGGGATAGTGAGAAGACTGCTATTAAATTACACATATGTCACTCACAATACGATAACAAAACACTCCCAGGACCCCAGTCTGAAATGCAGCAAAGCTCTCGCAGAGTTTTTTTGCAGCTGAAACCAAGCTTACTAAGTAAATAGGAATGCAGCACACAGACACACACTGACATTTGCCAGATGCTCTGTGCTAATTAGGGCCAAGTATTCCCCCTCATATGGAGTGTGTGAGAAACCATAAGTGAACCGCTGGCCGACCTGTAAGACCTGACTGGGGCGGAGCTCTGTGTTTGTCCACTTGAACATAACAAACTCAAGATTTGTTTTTTCAGTTTTCATAGATGGAGAACCACACACATTCCAGTTTTCTTTGATGTAAGCTGCAATTTGTTGACTAAGGTCTCTGGTAATTTGGAATCCAAATAAACAATTTACAATGTATTTTACTTATAAACATGAGTGCTAAATCCAGTAAAGCCCAGGATTCCCCTGAAACTCCAGTTAGATGCATGAACAGATATTGCTCTGCCTCTTGAGTCTAGCATTTAAGATACACGTGCAGTTCAGTACTGACTGTGTGAGTAAGCCACAGCAAAGCTCAGGTGCTGAGCAGCAAAATGTTTTTGCCTTTAGCAGTTTACCATCAGCACATTATCCTTTTCAGGTCTGACATCCACTATTTATCATCTTGCCCCAAATCTAAGCCACCATACCACCTTCAAGCTCCCAAATATAATCTGCCCATATCCAAAAGACCTGTCACTCTCTCCTGCATAATAATCCACTCGATTAACAACGCTCCTCCACCCCCAAAAGAGTGGTGGTGGGGTACCAAGCAGGAAGTGAAAGGAGACCTGAAAGCTCTAGCCACCCACAGACCCACCCCTCCACCCCCCCACCTCGCCCCGCTCTCCCAGGCTGCAGCGTGACTCTGTGTCCTGGCTCCTGTCCAAGGTTTGGTGCTGTGATGGGGAGGGTCACGGTTTGCGTCTGACCCCGGGCCTGCATGTTGGATGTTGTTATTATTAGTGCTCTGTGCCCCCCGGGCAGGCGGTCCCCAAAGCAGAAGGAACCGCTGGGCTCTGGAGAGACTCTAGACCTGGAGAACAGCTGTGCGGGTTAGAGGCTGCTGGGGCCCCCACAGTCCACTGAGAGCACCGCTGCACTGGCCTGCCAGGAGGTACAACTGTTTTTTTTACACAGACTCACTGCACAACCTCATAATGCACTGCTGCACAGCAGGACCATGGCATGTTTACTGGATACACTGTCAGGGGATGTGCATGATAACAGGAAGCTTACAATATAACACAATATATGACACCAGCGATAATATACATTGTGAAAAAAAATAATTTGTCAACAATCAAAGATATGTCATTTTACCATAGTATCTATCCCTTAATGTTCTTTGGGTGTATTTGACCTTTGTCTGTAGCCCTTTTAAAATAAAGCAATGTGTATTTTTGGACTACTGATCAAAAGTTATTATTAAATGTCAGGAGAATGATACTTACTTCTGAGATTGTTGTATTTGAAGGACAATTAGAGGGCTTACAAGGTGAAAGTGTGCAGGATGTCAAAGAAAACAGCACAATTACTGAGAAGTCAGAAAGAAATAAACTAAAAGGTTGAGAACCACTGAATTAGACCATTGTGAGCAATGTTGAGAATCAATTTATGGCAGTGAGTTTTGCATCAGTTAGTTTAGTTTAAACTGTTTATTTGACAGGGACAGCGCACAATTAAAACGACTGCACCACAGTTAGCTAATAACAGCTAATTTGCATCTGTTGTCCCTGGGCAGGTAGACAAAACAAAACGGATAAAGATGAAGTAGTTTTTTTGCTTATTTAGCCAAAAACAAATAATCCTGCCCTGTTAATCTATTAACAATATATCCATTGACTTTCCAGATAATTTATTACATCACAACATGTACTGATATGGTGATGTAAATTTACATACACCACGATAGAGGTTTTTATCCATATCATCCACCCCATATGACTAAGTTGATCCAACACTCCTTTTAACATTTTAAGCTTCCAAAAGGTTCATTAGCATTTTTTGGAGCTGTATTGTAACAGGTGTTCCTGTCAGTCTTGTGAATTTATAAATGTATTTGTGAATGTATTGTATCTCAAATACATGTGTTGCAGACATATTCTTTATAAGCCATCAGTTGCTTAGTGAATGAATTGCAGCCATAGGAGGGCAAAGGGTATTTAAAAGCCTACCTTACCTCTCACTACCATCTTAATTCTGCCTATTCTTGGCACTTCTGGAGGGGGGCCTTCTAACTGTGTAAATAGCTCTGGAAATTGCGTGTGGCCTTTGACTGTCTCCGTAATTGCGAGACTCTTGCAGTATTTTGCTTGGCAGTCTGAGAGGTTAACCCCTGAGGGCTGGAGGCCTGGAGCTCTCCGTCTGACTGGCAGAGGGCTGCTCAAAGCCCCACTTGTTCAGCTCCCAGCCTGGGCAGCTCTAAGCCGCCGCTGATCCTCTTCTAGACGAGAGGGAGAGTGAGAGGCTGTTGCATTCAGCTGTGCCTGAGGCTCTGCAGGGTAAAGCCTGGAGTGTTACAGGGGCACACAGCCACACTCAGCTCCCCTTGGTTGCACCTGGGCAGTCGCTAGCGCTCGTGGCTTTGTCACCTCTGCAGGAGAGCACCGGCACTAAACTCAGGTTTTAGCCGTCTAATAATCAGATTATATGGATGCTGCTGCAGTAAGTGGTTGATCGGTTTCCCCCAAAAACCTTTTTCCCGAATTCCCATGAAACTGTAAATGTGGGCTGTTCCTGTAGCTAATGAACTGCAGATGGATGCACTTAGTTTGGTTATACTGAATGAATGTTTGATGCCATTGTGAACTTAAATGTCACTTCAGCAATTTATACAATGTATCACTGTTAATTTACAAAAATGCTCATTGCAAAGCCACAAAATGCACTTGGCAGCACTTAAAATAATGAATGAGTATTCAAATACAGCCAAAAATAATTACATGTTAAATAGATTTGACCTTAATTCTGCACATTAATCCTGTATTTCCAAGGGTTTCACATCCATGAAACTGTTGATTTTGAACGTCTTCATCTCAGAAGAATTCAGAGGTCAAGTCGGGGACTTGTGCATAAGGTGCAGTGTAACCTGTCTGCAATGATGGATGATGTTGCCATATGAAATGGTCTGTAAAGATGCAGGCTCTTTTGGAGTCACAGCAGAAACTGTAGAGAAAAGATAACATGTGCAGTTTCCTCCTTGGATTCCCACATTGTTCTCGCCAGCTCTGCTCCCCCTGGGCCTTCAGAACGGCTCTCTACACCCCAGACAAAAGTACACAGGCAGAAAAGAAATATCAAGGCACAAAGGCTCTTTATGTAATGCTGTCAAGTTGTATTGATTTTTTTCCCCCGTATATTTGACAGACAACATAAAATCTTTGCTTCATGTCATGTCAAGCTGGGCCTCGGAGATCGCATCGGCTCTGCCAGTATCACTCAATTCTTTGGTAGAAATGTTTCTTGGACGAGACATTGTGGAGAGACATTGAATGTGAGCAATTCGTTTGTGTGAACTCTGAACACGTTTGTTGCCTTTACACAGCGACACATATACAAACTGTTCCACAGAAACTCAACCTCAAATCTGATGGGACTAAACTTTGTATACCTGACCACAAGGCAGTGTGGAGTACAGTATCTGAGGCTTTAGTGGAGGATCAGCAGCTGTGTAATGAGACCTGCCTCTGAACCTACCTGTCCGGACGTTCCTCTACACCCTCCATCATGTCTGTGTGTCACGCACACACTGATGAACTACCGGTCACGTGCAACCTCTGAGCTGGCTTGACCTGCAGTCTGATTTAGAGAGGATATGCCGCAACTGCCAACACTGTAGGAACTACAAGGAAATACAGTACATTACTCTCTTCCCTTAACATTTATCAAAGCTTTATTTAAACTCCCACTGATTTACTGTCGACCTGTGGCCACTCAAGCTGTGCAATACCAAGACTGATAACAAAAGCACCATGAAAATATACATCAGTAAAAGTTTAAGGTACTTGTAATTTACGTATGTCTTAGTCCATATCCTTTCTGTATGATGAACAGATAAAATACAATGGGTAGTTATAGATTAAACTATCCAGCAGTATAAAAAGTACTTAATTAGCCTTATCTGGACCAATAACATTAAAATGCTGTATACACACTAATGCATCACTAATCATAATCCAAAATACAATACACTGTACAAAGACTGAGAGCAGTGACTTTGAGAAAAGGGGTTTTCAGGCTGTCTTGAAAACTATGGAAATGATAAAAATGTTGCAATGTTTTACGTCTTTTTAGGCTAATTATTTTACCTCAAAAAATAAATTGCCATAGAGACTACATGATATTTGCACAAATGCAGTACAACTACCAACAAAATATGTTCCCTTAGTTGATTGTTTGTTTGAAGGTAATGGATTTCAGTCTGTCATGCTTTGTGTATGCCTGTCAATATCTATATTTAAATAAATATAATACATTAATCTGCGCAAAAGCTGAGATGGCAGTTACTGCTACTCTGCTAAGCTAGTTACAATTAGCAGGAGTTTAGCTGGGTGCTTTTGTGCATTTATGACTGGATTTAACCAGTCTCATTTTGTTATGTGGAACAACAAAGTGAATTGCCAAGACGTTAGCTGGAGATAAATCAGAATGTAAATGTTATTTTAGTTTACCTCCCCAAGACAAGACTTAAAACTCGGGGGGACAGGGCCTTTTCTGTGGTTGGACCTAAACTCTGGAACGCTCTGCCCCTC
>JAPMOB010003307.1:0-18841 GCA_029875015.1 Lepomis gibbosus | reverse complement strand
CTGTTATACATCTGTTTTAGCATTGTCCTATTAGCATTGTGAAAATTTCTGAAAAAATTATTTCAGAAAATATATTTTTTAAAGTTTTGTTTTGCTTTGGAAGAATGTATTGTTTGGTTTTTAGAAAATGACGTACAAAGAAACACTTGTGTGTGCTTGATTAATCTCCTTATTATTATGGCCAAATTTCATATTCATAAATGTAAATTTGCAGATATGAAACCTGCTTTTTTGCCTTTTCAAAAGAGTTCAAAGATTACATCTCATCAATTCAGTGGTCTCTAAAGCAAAAGACAATTAAAACTGTATCAGCTTGTGTTATTTTATATAGTCCCGTACCCCCCCTAGCGGTCAGCTCTTGTACTTGACTTGTTCTGTTATAAAGTTGTTAATTAAAAACAAAAACAAAAAAATAAAATAAAATAAACCCAATTACAGTGCTGTAATATGTTCGAGAAGACAAAACAATAGTTTGTTTTGGTAGATATACCAAGAATAGTTGATTTAGTGATAAGTCAGTCGACAACACTTACTAATTGTGATTTTTCAAGCAAAAAACATAGAGGTCTGGGACCTTATGATGGGTATTTTTCACTATGTTCAGGAAGTAATCAACACTACAGATAATTGTTTGTTGCAACCCTAAAAGAGAGATCCACATATCGGTACATGTTTGCATGTTTTTGGTATGTTTGAGAAAAGATGAAACTACTTTGGTATTTTAGTACTTCTATTACGTTTGTAAGGGTCAAACCCTGCATCCTACACTTCCCATAATGCAACTCAATAGGATCTTCCATTACACCATCCCTGCCTCGTAGACATGACAAAGGACATGTAGCACTGTTTTAACAGACTGACTTGTAAATTCACTGCTTCTTTGAAGCTGAAATGTGCTCAAGTTTTTGGGGCGTTTTTAACAGCATCGCTTCCTTTCACTCTTCCCCATTTCTCTCTCCTCTACTGTTAAAATGCGTGGTCAGCGCAGTGATTTATGTCGGCGCAATAACAAACCAATGCATCACTTGCGGAAAGTATTCATCCACAGTATCATCACTAAAACATATACAGGTAAGATATACGAGTTCTCAGCAACTGCCCTGAGACACAATCCTTCAACATCTTTTATGATACCATGAAGATGAAGCAGCTGATGATTTCACACACAGACACACACAAAAGCATTTATATGCAGTACATACACATATGCATACGTGCACAAGTTCTCCTAAAAAGATGCTTGCACATACATAAACGCAGATATACTACATGAACGTGGACACAGCATATAGTACACACAGCCATGCACATAGACGGGTACACGCCCAGCTCCTGGCATCTCATTTCACCTTACACTCTAATATTTGATTCCTCTTAAACAGCTTCAAAATTTGAAAAATGTTGGCAATGCCATTTAGGTTTTAGCTTGAAGCTACAGCTTATCATGCTCCCACTGAGTGAAATATTCCAAGCCATGGTGCTTTACCATCACATCAAATAGATCTCTTGTGCATCATTTACTACACATTTACACATAATTCAGCATGACATATGTAGTGTCATGGGGAACCTGACTAGAAGTTCAAATGAAAAGCTTATGTGGGTATGAATGTTTGGCTGCATTTGAATGATGGATCCACTGGTGGGTTCAGTGGGGTGAAAAGGTTAGAGCTCCTCCGCCAAATAAAGATGTTCAATTCACACTGCAACACCCATCCCTGGCCTGCTCTTCACACCCTGTACACACAAATACACAATTCACACACACACCTACACACACACACACACACACACACAAGGCTTAAGCTTAGAGGCGGAAAATTAAGATTATTTTTAGGTTATTATCCTACAGAGCTTTCCATGTTGTATTTTCTACATTATTTCAATATTAATACCAAGGGAAAAAAGACATCTTCTGGAGATTATGAAGCAAGTGGCGTAGTTTATACTGAAGTGATGTGTCATTTAAATGAACAAATCAAGTATCATTTGCAGCATTTAAATAAATAATAGACACATAAAGAGTACAAGAACAGCTATTAGCCATTGGTCTTTATGTTGGAAAAATGCTTCCTTTCTTGTCTTGAATGAGACAAGACACAAAGGCACCAACACAGCTGCATTATTTGTTTGGAACCAGCTTCGCCGACACGTGCACACTCACCCACATCTATGCACACTCACCCACATGTAAACACACGCAACATGAGGTCTTACCTCAGTTACACGCAGAGTGTAGTCTCTCCCCCCGCAGCGCAGCTCTAACAGAGCTGTCTCCTTTGCTGATATCGTCTCTATCAAACCCTCTGTCTGCCTGACAGAGAAGACTCTTCTACTCGTGATCTATTTTCAGTAAACCTGCAACTCAATCTCAGCAACATTGCTCCCCACGGTGGGGTGGGCAGGTTGGGGGGCCCTTTCTTTCTTTCCTAGTCATGCCAATGGAGGCAAGGCGGAGGGATTAAAGTGGCTCAGGACTGATTCTGGAAATAGAATACATGCGCCCTCCACTATAACACATATGTGACCCTTAGAGTGTTATGCCAGCTGTGTGTACAGCCATATCATCTTGGGAAACCCCTTGAAAAACCTTCCTTACATGCTGTCAGTCTATTGTTTTTTTTGGTTTGTTTTTTGAGGAGTAGAAGGTTTGGCTTCAGACTTTTACAGATTGAGGGAGAGAAACAAACGAGGGGCGTTTAACATCAAGGACTAGGAATGTAGGACATAAGATTCCCTGCAGTACAATGTACAACACGAGCGCCTGAAAAGCTCCAGCTGAATAACACTAGGACTTCGTGTGCTGCAGGTGTTATATAACTTGTTGTAGCGGACATTCGATTGGCATACCCAGTACAGTGGGGGTCTCTGTCTGCTTGTGGGTGTCAGATTCTGCACATAAATGACATATGTGATTATTCAGTATGTCCTGTCCACCCGCTGGCTTCAGCATAATACTGCAATGTTCAAACATGTAAAATGGGGTGAATCAATACTTCCTCAAAGGGATGTTAGCCCTGAGGATCTGACGGTGTAGCTGAAAGTATTGAGAGTGGCCGCATAGATAAACGGATGCATTTTGAACCTAAAGTTAGTTAGTTTTAATATTCTGATAAAAAGGTAGAGGGCAGCACTAAATCTAGTGGTGTTTTGGTTAAATTTCATAAAACAGGATTGTTTTAAGTGTACAGGTAAGTTGTATACCTCTTTTAATAATAAAACCATGTCATAAATCCTATCATAAATTACAATTCTAACATTTCAAATGCTGTTTCATAAAAACACACAGTACAATAATGTTTTCTGTAAGCTAGGGCTGCAACTTGATTAAAATGATTATTGTCATCTATCACCTATCCATTTTTTATCCATTAACCTTTTAATAAGTAAAGAAAGAAAAAATGCCCAAGTCACAATAACAAGTTACAAAGTCTCTCGCTTTGTCTGAGGCACAGTATAAACCCCAAAGATATTAAATTAACAATAGCATTAAACAAAAAAAGCTGAATATGCTCACTTTTGAGAAGCTGGAATCGGATATTGTTGACCTGAAAAATCCATCAATCGTAAAATATCGCTGTCTTTGAAATTTCTGTCCATCAACTAATTTGCTCAATCGTTTCATCACTACTTTATACTATACTATGCAGGCTACTACAACCACTTAAAAATGGTATTTTAGTCAAATACATTATTAAACATAAATACTAATAAAACATAATAAATAGAAGACAAATAGAAGAAAAACAATCAGTCCAAATGTCATAATTGACATCTATTGTCAATACACAATGAAGATTTTATATACTGTCCCCTAAAGATAATTAAATTATTGTTGTGAGTCAGTTTGGTTTAGGTGTGGTAGTGAACTCTAATTCACTTTAATATAAAGAATAATCTTGGCAGCAGAGCAGGTCCCGTAAAATATTAGTATGCTATGACAACACATGGTGGTGAAATAAAAGAAAGGAGGAGTCCCTCAAGAGGAGAAAAGGAAAGAAGAGCGCAGACAGGGGAGGCCTCTGCTTATGACGGGCTTAGCTCGATTCAGCGAGTCAGAGCACAGACTTTGCTCATAAAGACACTTCAAAAGGAGACATCAAATCCTGGCGCACCACTCCTCAATGCACAAGCCTCATGTGGAACTTCAGTTGCTTTCAAGTTCAAGGGCACCTTTTTTAAAACGCCTAGAAAGTTATCTCCCCAGTTTTCTTTTTCAAAACGCCCTTACCGCATTCCTTCATAAGGCTTTCCATTATGTAGTGGCACAACATGGCCAGGAATAGAACGCTCTACTTTACAGTCTACTGTTATAGATCTCAATTTTATCACTGCGGAAGCACAATTTATTTTTGCAACTTTAATTCACTCTGCGTCAAGGCAAGCCATTAAAACTATCCAAAAGCTAGACTATAAAGAGTAAGAAGGTGTGGGTGGACAGGAGGTTACTCTTAACCAGCTGCCTCCTGAGAGGCGAGGACAGGGATCAGGTCATGATGTAACCTACTGATAACCTGTGTCACCTTTCACCTCTTGACACCTTGTGACCATCACTTCCTTCTAAAAGCAAAACTTATCTCAGCATACCACAAAGTATGGGAGGAATGAGACAGTGCTTTCTTCTCAACCCCGCGCTGTGAGTGTGTTAGTCTTATCTGGACACGTATCAGCAGACACGGAGGATCGGGTTTCAGACAGGGGGTGTGTTAATGGGTCCGCTCTTCTGTGGCCCTCGGGGTATATTCGCAGTAAGACACCCTTTGGGATCAATTACGGCACTATTATAAGTTTGAAGGACACCTGTTTGAGCACACATAGTTCACAAATAAGCACAAATCAACAGGCGCGTGGATGTGAGCATGCAGACTACACACAGAATAGTTCAGGCTGCACTTCAGTTATTTTCGGGTGACTTTAGGGAATGTCTGTAGGTCATGTCACTGTAAATTTAAAGTCACACTCAAGAAAAGGAAACAGGAAGGATAGGCGGATTTTAGTCACCACATTTGCTAACATGGGACTAAACAGAACCTGTGGAGTTTTATTGTAAATTAACAAAAGTTTACATACAGTGTTACTCACCTAAACGCTTCATGTGTCTCCTTAAGCTTAAAACAAAATGCTTTGAATGCATTTTCTTTCACATAAATGCAATGACGATATTTGAAGGTATATCAATTCCAGCATTGTTTACAAGCTTGCAGTCTTCTTCCTCCGTGAGCACTGAGGCATATGTTGGTGTGTTATCTCACTGGGACTCTACTGTAAATTCTTACCAAAGTGTAACTAATCCTCAAATGTACGGCTGCAACTAACAATGATTTTAGTGCTCTAAGCTTCGACAGATTGTTTTTGTTTGTCATGAGGTAACTTACACACCTTGTGATAAGCTGTGTAAGTTAAGTCCTGACTGTGACGTTACAACCCAAACTCACGGCCCTACCAGGCGGAGAACAACAAACGCACGTGTGTACATTTACAGCTGAGGATTGCGGCTTACTTTGGCTAGCCTTCAACTCAACAATTAATCATGGTTAAGGTGCCGTCTTGCTGTTGCCGAGGCGACATTTTCGTTTTAGGTGGACGGACTTTAACATTACAGAGTTGTTGATTTCTTTTAGCTTGAAATAATCCCATACTTTGGACACTTTCTTCTTCGTCCCTCGCTATTTTCTCTCTCTTCCTCCACTTTGCAAACATCGGCATCATAAACCCATCGTGTTCACACAGCGACAGTGTGCTATATAGTTATTTGGATTAAACGAAGCATTGATGCAAAGAATTTGCGTCACTGTTTTAAGAAATCAAATTAATCGTTTTAATCGATGAATCGTTTCAGCCCTACTCAAATCTTTAATGTCACAAATAGTCATTGTGTCAACTATATTCCCCACTCTGAACAGCTTTTGAAAACATGTGTTCAGATGTTGTACATCCTACTGGATTAATCCAAGATCGCTGGCAGAGGATATGATGACATGAAAGGGATGCTTCACTTACATATGGGTTCACAACCTGGCAACCCAAATTAAAGCATTTTAATGCCTTATTAAGTGGATATATAAATTATTTGTTAACAGTTAATTAAGTCTTTAGTGACAGCATATAAACCCTTGTCTGCCTTACTGTGCGTTGTATAGCTCCATGATTGTCACTCGGCTCTAATAGAACGCTTTCTCTACTCTCTCCCAGTGGCTAGAATTTAGTAGAAGCAGACAGCTCGGAGGTTTCCAACACTTACCCCATGCTGTGCCACAACAGCTACAATGAATCATTCCAAGCACTGCTGGCGGTTATGTGTGTGTGTGCGTCTGTGTGTGTGTGTTTTGACAGAAACTTTGTTAGAGTGAAAAAAGGATATTAAGACTATCAGTGGCATGAAAGGCAGTGAGCCTTGCAGCAGTGAAGTGGGAATATGCAGCGACTTTCAGCTGTTGCTTCACCTCAGCGTGGCAGTATCTGTGCGCGCCTGTGTTTTTGGCATCCAAGGGAGTGCATATGCACATAGGGGTGGGATCCGCAGCATGCATACATATATTTTTAATTTCTGCTTAAGGTGTGTGTGTGTGTGTGCGTCTGCATGCATGTGTTTCTGGATTTGTGTGTGCACGCGTGAGTGTGTGTGCTGCTGGCATGTATGTGTACAGTATAACTGTGTCCTTTTGGCTTTGTGTGTGGGTGGATGAGCTTAGGGGCTGTTTTTATAGGAAACAGTGCTGCAACTGTTAACACTGCTCTGCCTACCATGGACATAGCAGCTCTTGTAACCGTGAAGTCACTCTCCTCTTACACCAGTCTTTTTTAGTATTACTTTAGTCTTTTTCTCCTCCTTCCCACTTTTAAAGTCTTCAAAGACTGTTTGAATTGTAACATGTATGTGCGTTTGTAGTGTGAAAGCAAAACAGACAAACAACAGAATTTTAGAATACCAGATATGTGATTTTAGCATAAATTCAATAGCTAAACTACTTTTAAATTCTTCTTCTGGCAGCAAACTGTCAATAAAGTGATCTTCCCATCTGTGTAAGTGAATTTATGCAAATCATTTAGTAACTTCACATGTATGAGCACCACCACGTGAGTTAAGCTTTTTCCTGATGGGAAAGTGAAAATGTTTGTTGTGTATGTGTCCTTCTCCATTTATTCTGTTCCTTATTCAAAAGTGGCATGTAATGACTACAAAGTAACCATCTCCCCCTGCCTCTACCATAACATTAGGGGTAAAAGACATTTCCACTCTCACAAAATGAGGATGAGTTGCAGGCTAGACTACTAATGCTCATCATCATTTCTTTGTGAGCTCATTGTGAAGCCAGAAAACTGTCTGAAAACTGAATCACTAGAATGCTGCATGACCTGCTGTGAATTTGACTTCCCTCTGAACTAAAACATACAGTACACATAAACATGTACATTCATAGCTTATGTGTTATTACATACTAGTATGGGGTCTGATGATCATCACCATACTATTTGGCTCTAATAACAATGTGTATACTTAACTACACATTTGGCAACATACATGATCAGTGACTACAGTTTATAGCATACACCATTCTAATAAAGAAGTAAAGAAGTAAAGCAGCTGTAGTATCAGCTGATTTGTGTAAATTTAAAGATGTGCATATTCATTTCTAACAAACATGTAGCCTCTACATAGAAAACTGTGGTTCTCTTACATAATGCACCCTTCATCCAATCAAAATCCAGGCTTGAGAGAAAAGTGAAATAAATTGCTTTTCAGAAATTTATTGTCAATGACTTGCTTTCTGTCAGTCAATCATGCGCATAAATAGCATGAAAACAAACCAAACTTGTTTTCAAAAAATGTAGTTTGCCTGCATGTATCTGCAAATTGCATCCATCTGTTATGGTGTGCACTTCAAATGAGTATGAAAACTTTTTTTTACTGTGTAGAAGACTGACATGTTAGAAAATCAGGGTATTTCATCCAAAAAACGTTTAAAATGATATTAAAATTGTTTTTTAAATCTGTGTGTGGGTGCGTCAAGCCCCCTAGCAATTTACTAACCATCCTTCTCCATTCCTTTCTCAAATAAGCAACTAGTATTTCCACTGTCCAACTGTAAATTAGCCTGTGAGTATTCCACCAGTGTTTCCACTGGTATGTCCTCCAGCAAATCATGGAGAAGGTTGTGATTGTCAAACACATGATTTGGCAACTGATGAAGAAATATTATATATCAGAGTCAAGACAAGACCCATCCAGTGATTCATTCTCTAGTATGTCATGACCATCAAGTCATTTATCATGGTTTTCTAAGTGTCCTCTGGTATGCCTACTGTGTGTGAGTTGTTTTGTCTTTTGTCAAAAAGCACACAGTCCAGCAGTAATTCAAGTATTTTTTCAGTGTCAAACCACCACTGGATTTAGTGTTATTTCGATTGATTACATCCTGAAAGTCATTCAGTAGTATTTCCATTGTCCACTAGCCAGGAGATAACCGACTGATAAATCTGCTAGCAAGTCGGCCAGCTTTTAATAGACAAATGTTTTTACTTGTTCATTGGAACACGGTTCACTGCTATTTTTCCTGGCCACTATACTAGTCTATTGATTAATTTTTCTATCAGTGTTATCCAGTAAGCAATGATAAGGTCCTGAAACAAGATGTGGGGGCTGATTAACATAAATTATTTGTGTGTTCCTTATGTTCCTATTATTGATCAGCAATGTTTTTATTTATTTCAATGATGCGGTACATAGAAATAAAACTACAGAAACAACATTACACACACATTTATATTACATGCATTTTTATTTGTGTGTGTGGACTTTTTACTGTCAAAAGTCTGTAGTTTAGGATTGATGTTCGCACCTTTTATGAATATCAAAATCCTTTCTCCTAAGAAGCTTTGTGAAATCCCCTTTCTTTAGTCTTCGGTCCAATACAGCTTTATCTTTAACCTTTTAACATAACACGGAAGCTGTCAATCACTGCATCTGTGATGAGATGCATCTGGTACCTCAACAGGTTAAAAAACTTCTTCAAAACGCTGTCTGACCCATGTTTGCCTCTTTTATCATGTCTTAACAGAGCTCACGCTTTTGTTGGTGGTTTATGTTTTCACTGCATGACACATTATGTTGAGAAAGAACTATGTCCCATTGCAACATTCTGTACACTGCTACATGTTTTTTCGGGTGTGTTAGCAGTAAAAAAAGTACAATTAGTCATACAGTAAGTGTCATTACACTTCACACACATGCCATAGATTACATGTCTGTCCACAGACAGTGTTGAGTTGCTATAAGATCACACTACCAGATGCAATTAATGCCCTGAAGGGATTATTTGAAGCTTTAAAATAAATGTGTGCCCTGAGGCATTTAAACCGCAGAGTCTAGTGTCTGCATTAGGAGGCTGCTGTCTGAAACTTAAACCTAATGTTACTGTTTTTATCCCTTATAGCTGCCACCTCCTAAAGGACTCGTCTCTTGTGTGGCCCTACACATGTCAGAACACACACACAGGCCCCAGCACTGTCTCAAAATGATGGCCTAGGGTTTGTTTTTAAAAAAACATAGCAGTAGTCTCAAGTATTTAATTAATTTAATTAACTGCACTATGACAGCTAAATGGTAAATTCTGCACCATTCACATTTCCACTCCACACAGGAAACACAATTATGTTGTTATTCACTAATTCGTTGTCTGTGCTTTCATGATTTTCATCTTAACAAAATAACACTTCCCACCTACCTTTCAGAATAAAAGCTTCCCAGGGAAGGAAAGGGAATTTGCTAAAATATGAAAAGGCTAAAAGGGAAAAAAAATGAAATGAAGTCCTGTTTTTAAGTCATACGATGTTTTCTCTACAAGAAACTATAGACTAAAGAACTGTCTACTAAACTTCTAATGGAGCACAACTAAATTCATTCTACACATTAGTTACACTTCCTTGAACTACCAGTGCTGGGGGAAAAAGTGGTCTCTAAAACTGCTTCTAATTGCTACCTGGAGACAAGCTTTGGCTAAAAAAATGCTTTCCCTCCATCCATCTGAGGGTTGATTGACGTTAGAGAGCCTTAACTGTTCTCCTGGGACCCTAAACACAGCCCCTTTGTGTAGCCATTAGAGCCATGCAACTATGATGTCATGCAGAGTGACTACAGCAAGGTCCATCAAAGACCAGAGCAGCGGAATGGACCTTTATTACTCCCACACAGGAAGGGGCTCTTTCTTTCTCTCTCTCTCTAGAGTGTGTTGTGCTTCAGTTTCCTAGCGACCCTTGCCTAAACACGACGTACACAAAACCAGCCCATGACATCACCACCACTGCTCATTTATAACTTATTAAGAGCGCGTTCCATTTCTTGTAAAACATTAACACCTTTTCACATGTGTGTTTCTTCTAGATTCTAGAAACACTCACACTTTATATTTTTAAGGCGTACTGAGAGACACTAGAGGCCTGTTGTTGGTTTAGTATTATCAAGAAGGTTGTGGCGGGTGAGCGCAGAAGCTAAGGGGTACAGAGTGAGCCACAAAATGGAAAATGCTAGTGGGCTGTGGTCCAATAATGAAGAACCCCCTTTTTTCCCTGCAAAAAACAGCTAGACAACTCTCGCCATTGTCATAGGAAGCGTAAAATGTGTTCCAACCCTGCATATAATCCCTTACAGCTGCTTGGAGAGTTGTGGTGTCTGTGATCGAGAGATGGTCTGTATTGTGTGTAGTGAGATCAAGCCCACAGACACGACCACTGATGGTTCTGATCGTAACAGGCATGGCTGTGGCCCGGAATCACCCCTGACCAGATACCTGAAATAAGTCTCGCCATGTCTCCCCTCATCCAGCTCCAGAAAAAAAAAACAGACGATATGCCTCATATTGGCAAAATGACTAAAACAAAAGACAAACTATGACAAAGAGTTTGTCTCAAAATACGATTGTTGACAGCGTGTGGGACTCCTCAGAACAATGGAGATGCTTTTCTGATCTTCAACAACCGCAGATCTCCAAACAGACGCGGCAAACTAAAACGTATTTCGCAAAAAAAAAAAAAAAAACTCCAAAACACCACAGAATGTCAGTGTCTCTGGATGTCCGGGTAGAGCTCAAGGGGAAGTACTGCTGCTTGAGATGTAAGAATTGGCTGATGATAAAGGACTGTCTCTCTCTTTACATGTGGTTTGGCTTTTGGAGGATGTAAGATTCCAGTAAGAATGGGAGTTTTGTTCATCCCGTCCTCTGCTTTCATCATGTTGTCATTTACGTCTTTGATGTAGAGGACAGTTGAGGTTCATTGTTGTGTTTTGTTTTTTATCGATTTCCACTGAAAATTACACAGGATTTTAATAAGAACCAGAGTGGAATAATCAAATTTCCACCTTGATTTTATGTTTCCATGCATCGTGCATCCATGCATTGTTTCCTGTTAAATGAAGGTACTAATGATTGTAGTTCATGGTGAACAAGGTCTTCTTCTAATGAGGGCAGCTTAGAAATGCAGAAAAAAGAAAGAAAGGAATACAACTCTTATTTTATGACATACTATATGTTCATCTAAGATCTTTTAGAAGAAAACTTATACAAAATTTAAAAGTATGCAAGTGAGTGTGTGTGTGTGTCCATGCCTGTGTGCTTAGGTGTGTTTGTGTGTGTGTGTGCGTGTGTGTGTGAGAGTGGTTAGGATAGGCAGGGGCCTTGTACTGGCCTCTGGGCGGTTAAGTAGGGAAGAGGCTGAGCTGTGACCTTGTTCCAGTCAACCGCTGATAATAACAGCAAGTCAGCCGAGTGTTAAGACTAAGTGGCATACGCCGTCTGACTCAAATCACATCTCATCAGAAGTGCCGCGCCTCACGACCACAGGGCCCTGCCACCATGTTTAACCTCTGAGCTGTGGGCTGACATCAAACTGCCGTTCTCCACCCGTCCTGAGCAACAATCAGCAGCCTCTATAGTCTCAGCTACGCAAATGTTCACGGTTAACGGCTCAAACCCTCCACCATGTGCACCTGTCAAATTTAGGGCTGGGTACCATAATTTGAGTAATAATAATAAACACAAAATGGCAACATTGTATTTTAAGTCTCTGTATTTAGCATTTATGTGCCTTATATAAACATATAATAATTGTTTTATAACACAGAATGCAGAGGTAGTAAGTGTTTAAAAATAACATTAGCTCCGACGGGCAGCTGTAGGTGGAAGCTGTTGTATAAACAGATAATAAATGAAACTATAGTAATAATTTATAGGAGAGAGATATTCATAGGAGAAGTTGTAATTGTTGACAGATCAGATACTATACATTAATAAACACAACAAATCTCCTTATGGTTGTGTACAACTACATTACAGAGTGTTACAAACCATCATTTAAATGTTTACTTCTGCTTACAAATATTTTATAAATGCTTCAAAGGAAAGGTAATGTAAAGTTTTATATGTATACGAGCAGCAAAAAGAGTTATATGTTTGATAAAATATATGACAAAAATGAGCAGAGTCAAAATTCCACCTTTGCAATGCCAAATTGCATTACTTGACATGATTTAGTTGTTACGGGAAAATGATCGCAGTTCAAGGTCAATGATGAGTCAGGATGAGGCAAGATTAACTGTTTCTTATGCATTCAGTTGGCTTATGGAGAGTGAGTGATACTGTTTCACGTCTGCACATGCTTACCACACACTGGCATCTTGAAACAGGTGGGTAGTAAAGAAGAGGGTGTCTCAAAGGAAGATACTGTTTAGGTATTGGTAATGAAATTTAGTATCATGTCAGTACTACCGGTAGTATCGTTTTTTGATTCCTAGCCCTAACTAAGGGTTGTGGGCTGATATTACTTGCAGTAACACGACTCACATCCCTGTGTCTATATTTCACAACTTAAATAATTAAAAGTGAACAGTACAAATTGAAAAAAAAAAGAGTAGTGCTATGGTTATTTTTGGAGCTATTTCGCTTGGTAACAGCTGTTTCAGCAAATTCAAAACAATGCAGCACTTTTAAAGAGTGGAAACCAGCCATGGCACATAACACAAGTTAAATACATGCTGTAATTACTGTACATACAGTATTAAAACTGTCACCACCAACAGAAACAGCTGTTACCTACTCTTTACACAGCTGTTATAAATGGCAGGGTTGGCTGAGAGGCAGTTAGGGTAAGTAAAAAAAAATGTAAAAAGCACTCTTACAGCACACGATACTTTTCATGATACCCATAACGTATCCATACTTACATGCTAAATGTTTATACAATCAGTACAGCTCATGGTATAGATCAATTGAAATGAGACAGACTGTAGAAGATCAACTGTAACGTTTGCCACCTAAACATCCAACCTGCATACAAAGTACACCGCTCCGGGAAAGAAACTGCAGCACAGATGAAAGTGTTGAATTAAAAAGTGTAGAAGGATCAGAAAGCGAGGGGTAGGGAGGGGGAAGGGGGGCTTTCTAGCAATGAAAGATTCTGGCCACTTTCTGAAAGTGCCTCTAATCCACTCTTAACTCCATTACATGTGGGACACTATGGCGATAAGCCCAACAATAGCGAGGAGAGCCCATCCCAAATAGCATCACATTGCAGACGCACTTTAACACAATTATTAACAAACACAAAAAAAGGCCAGTCGCTGAATTTTGGGGGGGAACAATTTCAATTTTAGATATGGCTGCAGACGGAAACTGGGCCACTGCAGGCTTTGATGTCTTAATTGTGTGTGTGTGTGTTTTTTTTAATACCAAAGAAACTGGGGCTTATTGATGGAACAAAAACTACAGAGGCCGAGAAGAAGAGAGAAGAGAGGAAGAGAGGAACTGGAAGATGGTGTGAAAGAGACAAGGGATAAAAAAACAAGAAAGGCAAAAAGGAAGAAAGTGGACAGTCAGAGAGAAGAAAAATGAAGGGATAGAAGAGGAAGCAAGATACGATGAGAGAGAGAGAGAGAGTGACAACATGTCTAAGACATAGAAGAAAGAGTGACAGAGCTGTAGTACTGTGGAATCCCAGTTGAATAGCCCTTGATTAACTGTGTCATAGGGTCAAAGCAAGGCTTCTGTCTGCTGGGGCCTGGCTTAGGAAAATTATGTTTGTGTGTGTGTGTGTGTGTGTGTGTGTGTAGGCAACTGTAATTTGCACTTCTGAGGCATGTGAACATATTGTTAGACATGATGATGCACAACCATTTGTTTGGTTAGTTTAAAGGGCGACTGTATTTCTGTGCAGAGACTACATAGACAGCAAAACCTCATGAAAACATGGTCTAGGCTGCTAAACATGAAGCTCTCTGGTTTCTGAATTCGATAAATCTGCAGCACGATGTTTAGCTTGGCCCTAAAAGGCCTTTAAAAAAAACAAAACTTTTTGCTTGTTTTTTGAAGGAATAGTTCAACATTTTGCAAAATATGCTTATTCACTTTCTGACCAAGAGTTTGATGAGAGGATCAAAACCACTCTCAGTTTGTCTGTTTCATTTGAATCTACAGTGATAGTTAGCTTAGCTTAACATAAAGATTGGAAGCAGAGGGGAACAGCTAGCCTGTCTCTGTCTAAAATGGAAAAAATATATATGTATATAATATCAGCTACCACCACCTCTAAATCTTTCTGATTCACAAGTTACTGTATGTAGTGTCCATTTAATCAGTGTAAAACAACAAGTTGTTGTTTTATGATGAGTTCCATCACTTTTTCTTGGCAGGGATCAGTTACTTCCTGGACCCTTGTCATCACTGTGAGAGATAATTAAGCTTTAGGGTTACTGAAAGGTGTTTAATTTAATCTTTGGAGAGAGCCAGGCTAACTATTTGCCCTGCTTTCAGTCTTTATGTTAAGCTAAGCCAACTTTCTCTAACCTTTTTCTATAGCTTTATATTTAACAGCCATGTGAGTGGCTGAAGCTTGAAGCTTGCTCTTTAAAGCTGTGTTTTCCCAAAATGTCTTTGAAAAGGGACAATGCAGGTCTATACTCTTGCATATGGAAACAGGGCAACACATGCATATTAAGCATCGGTTTGAAGCTACTATGCAGTATTCAGGGTAATTCAGCGATTTACTTACTATCTGAAGTTCAAACAAATCAGACATTAGCAACTGTCAACAGAACTGGAGAAATACATTTCATATTGTTGATGGTTTGTTACCATAAAGATACCCTGCAATAAAACCCATAATGTTATTCTCTATGCTCTATACACCGACATTCAACATTTCTGAGGGAGTAAGTAACCTTGAAAACACAATGCCTGAATATGCAGCTTTAGAAATACACATATACATGCATATTTGTGAGTCTGTCACAGGCCTCACCTGGGGGCTGACACTGGGGCCGTAGCCCATGCCCGGCGAGTTCATGGAGTGGGGGCCCATCGGCGAGCTGATGACGGAGAAAGGTGAGGCCAGGCCGTTCATGGGCGAACTCAGCGTGCTGATGGGAGAGTGAAGAGAGCCGGAGGGGCCCATGGACGTTGGGCTGAGCAGAGACGGATGCATTCCCCGGTGGGATGTGGGTGAGCCCAGCGGCGAGGAGGTCACCTGGCCTGACGAGTCTTATTAAGAACATAAAAAAACAAAAACAAACAGGGGAATTAATTAATTAATTAGCTGTTGCTTTAACTTTTATTATTTTCACTGCTATAATTTTTAATGCTGTTGCTATTCACATGGGCACATTTTAAAAGGACGTTTTCACCGCTGACGTAATTTCACTTTCTTCTGAACAAAGTCGTGCGCACAGAGAATCCAGCACATCTGGGGAAGTGTGAAAGCAGTTGTTGAATCTAAGCACGGTCCAAGAAAATGGATAATTCAGCAAAAAAACACTTCAAATCCAGCCATAGCTCTCGTGAAAAAGAAGAAACTAACATGTGA
This sequence comes from Lepomis gibbosus, assembly GCA_029875015.1. NCBI lineage: Eukaryota > Metazoa > Chordata > Actinopteri > Centrarchiformes > Centrarchidae > Lepomis > Lepomis gibbosus. The sequence continues at coordinate 2,992 of JAPMOB010003307.1, read as the reverse complement.
GTCAATTGAGGAGACCATGATCCACACAGGAGTTCTCTTGCTTTCTCATATACTGAGTTTCTCTCTTCACATGTGCTCCCCGCCCGGGGATCTAAGAGGACAGGATGTATATCTATAATGTATGTGGTTGATGAGTGGAGTAGTGGGCCCAGGAGAATGAAATATACAACCTTGTACCAGAGATGGAGTTAAAATCTGCAGCGAGATGAAAGCGAGTGATAAGGATATGGTCATGTGTACTGTATAAGAGCTCATATGTCCTCCGTCTCCCTCCCAGACTTAGAGCAACTCTTTACCTTGACTGAGCGGGCCATCTTCCCATCAGCTGTCAACACAGAAGATACGGGACAGGCACTGAGAGTGAGCAAAGGAGGAGGGTACTGTGGTAGGTCACTGAGAATTTGGCAACGAGGTTGTATGTGCACTGATAATAGTTCTCTCCCTCCTGTCTCCTGTTTTTCAACACCACTGGCACGTCATGGATCAGGGCTCCCTCCTGATTTTACCCCGCTCCCCCCATGAGTGTCAAATGGAGGGTGTTACAAGCTGAAATGAAATTTTACTCTTTGAATTTTATTTGACCTTTGGCAATTTGATTTGGCAATTTGATTTCAGCTTTTCTTGCAATTATTTATTCACAATTTATTATTGTACATGATATTAATTCTGTAAATGTAGACTGTTGCTTGGACAAAACAAGACATCAGAAGACACCATTTTGGCTATTGATATAAATCCATGAATCGAGAAAATGACACCATGTTTTATACCTCGGTTAGCAGCTGACTTGTTGGACGATATATACCATGAGATGTCAGATAATAATGAGCAGAATCATAAAGCGGGATTTATTTATGGCGATACTGGTTTTATAGGAACTGAGCATCAGTGTGACATAGCACCTTCATGTTTCAGGTATTAACAGATTATTTTGACTATTTTATCTTTTAACTGGCCCTGCGATGGATCGGCGATCTGTCCAGGGTGTACCCCGTCTTTCGCCCGATGTCAAATGGGATTGCTCCAACCCCCATGACCCTGTACGCTGGATAAGCAGTTGACGATGGATGGATGGATGGGAGTAACGGCCGGAGTTTTTTCCAATAAGTTTCAGTCGCTGTGCTGCTTCAGCAGATGCTTCAATAAATTAAATCTAGAATTGTTTGCGGTTGAAAGCTTTTTGCTGGTCGCACAGAGTTTACAATAGACGACAATGTTCGCTGCATCTTAGACTGTGACACAGCAATGACAGTAGCTACTTACAGCTGTGGAAAGAACGCCTCTCTCCCTCGTCCTCTATTCTTCATTTTACTTTGCCCTGACCTGCAGCATGTCATTCACGTCAGGAATGGCGCGTTGAGTAGGGCAGTAACGCAGCTTTACTCGGAATAGTAACTAATAATTTAACTGTTTTGGAAATAGTAATCCATTAACACTACTCTTTACTGGGAAAAGTAATGTTATTACAGTACCGTCCAACACGTTACGTAACACGCAAGCGCAACTGTGGTACACACTGCACAAGGGTGGAATTGGGCAGCTGAACACAAAAAACACCCTTGTTGATCAAAAAAAGTCTTTACACACGTTAGCTTATAGATAAGATTGTGTTATCCTCTCTATTTCACTCAGTCAGCTCCTGTACCACCGCCCCGCTCTTTTTAAAAAAAAATATTTTATTATAAATCTGCATTATTCATGTGGGTCACATTTTCAGGTTGGACCATCTGGAATTCTGGATTAATCACATACCTGATAAAATTATATATACCCTATGCTAGAACAGTTTATCCATAATCACCCACCCTTATAGCTCAGGCTCACCTCTGATGAGTGCTTTGCCCCAGCATACCCTCCTCTTATACCCTGTCCTGTTTTGACACTGCAACTTTGCTCTCTCTGCAGTGGGGACATGGACTGGTTATGTAATAAGTGGGAGTGTGGCTTGTCTGTCACACTCCCCCGTTTCATAAGTGACCAGGTTCCCCTGTTTCCGCACTCTGGAATAAAACTGATGGATAGCTCAATTAATTGACAGTCGAGAGTAACGAGTCCAGCTCACAGCAATTTTCCTGGAGTGCTTCGTTTCTGTCCCAACTGACTTTTTTTCTGAGTTTCTGAGAGTGTGTGTGTGTGTGTGTTTATTTCTGCTGTAAAATGTCTTGTAAATGCAGGAAAGAAGCGGGGAAATGTTTGCATCTGTGTCCCCCACATCAGCAATCCTCAGGGCAACAACCTAGCTGGCAGCTCAGCCAAGCCAAACACTTCCTGCACATCCTGCTTGCATCACGAGCACTTCCTGTAAGCGCATACACACATGGGCCCCATCCTTTTCAAAACAAACACACATCCTTCTTAATAAAGGGCTAACAACAGCTCTGGATCTGGCTGTATTAGTTCAGTGTTTAATCCTATGAATGATACCCCTCAAGCGTCTATCCCTTTGATTACATTTTTCCTAAAATGCGCCCACACACATAATTCCTGTAAAATAAAATAAATAAATATAAAGCTGCCCCTGAGCCAGCAATTCCCATAACCCTTCGCCAATTGGGTTTAATTCAGGCAGATAAAGCGAGCTGTGGTATTAAGGTTGCCAATCTGCCATTGTAGGTCTCAGCAGGGGGGGAGCTCAGCTGACAGAGTCCCAGCAAGGCCCCACCTCGAGGGGGGTGACAGAAACGGGCTGGGAGGTAGATCAGACTGTTAATGTCTCTTTCTCTCCCATTCATTCCTTATGTCTCTTTCTGTCTTACACCTTTTTTTTGGAGAAGCAGAAACAACCAGAGCAGAAAATTTGCTGGAAAATCTCCCAGCATCCTCTCTCTCTTCCTCTTTTTCCACATGAACATGAAGCAAACTATGGATGTATGTGGTCATATTGTATGTGAACAAATAGATGTCTCACTGCAGTGTGTGTGTGTGTGTGTGTGTGTGTGTGTGTGAGTGTGTGTGTGTGTGTGTGTGAGTGTGTGTGTGTGTGTGTGTGTGT
>JAPMOB010003286.1:0-28092 GCA_029875015.1 Lepomis gibbosus | reverse complement strand
CTCTTGCTCTGATCCCCTCTAGCCACCGTTTTTTTTTTTAGGAGAGTATAAAGAATCATGGTCTCCTGGCTTTCTCCTTTTAGCTGGCTGGGGATGATTAATATATAAGGCCATTTTCAGGAATAGACCAGCAGAAATGAAGCCTGTAATAGAGCTCTGAAAGCACAGCCAGTGTCCATGACTGAAATCCTTCCTGCCCACAGGAGGGTAAATGTTGAGATTTTTTGGCTAGGTATGTCCACTGGGTGACACTTCATGTGTGAGTGAAGGCAGTGATGGAAGAAACGTCCACCAAGAAGCAATGATTAGTGTAGGAAAGGAGAGGTCAGAAAAATCCTGAAATCCTGCACTGAGTGCATGTTTAAAAAAGCCATGGGATGGTGTGTCATGTCAGGAACTCTATTTTTGGACCTGGATAAATCTGAGCCAATACCCCTCAGTATTCAACTTTAAAATATGGTTCTTAGAGAATTTGCAGCAGGTGCAAATAGCTTTAACCTCCACATCTCCCGACTCTCTCTTAGGTCATTTAAACCTGTCTACTCCTAATTAATGAGACTGCCCTTCCTGCATAATTAAGACCATTATGATCCAGCAGTGCAATAATGTGGTACATGGGGCCAGACAGACAAACGGGACGAGGGATGAAGTATTACTGACTCCTGACCTGTGAACTACCCAGCGATTAGACATAGAGGAAGACTAAGGACGCCACAGATTAGACTCTTAACGGTCGAGGAAGAAGGATAGAAGTTAAGTTTTAATGTGAAGAAATAATATGGTAGGATGAGAGAACAAAGGAGACAAGAGAAGAGGAAGGGTGCGCTGGAGGTGAGCTTCAAGGTCAAGGATTTGATGTAGGGTTTTTAAAAGGCAGCATCAGCTGAAGGACAGAGGGAAAAGTTCTCTGAAGCTGGTAGGAAGATGTGAGATGAGGGAGAAACTATCAAGGCCAAGGAGAGAGGAAGGGTCAGCATCAAGAACACACAAACCCAGGACACGACAGATGCGTAATTCAATCACAGCCTCAAAATAGATTTATTCCCCCCCCCCCCTCGTTGAATAAACAGAAGCACCCTCCTTTTGAGTCCCATCACCACTCCACCAATCACGTTCACTGAGAACAAGCCACTGTCTTTGGTGGGGAGGCATTTTTTTGTTTTGTTTTGCTAAAATCGAAGGGGTGTTTTCTGGGTTACCCTCAATCTAAAAATAGCATCAGCTGTAGATTTATAATGCAGGATTGAGGGGGCTGGGGGTGGGGGCAGGGAGAGAGCAAATGGAAGAAGAGAGTTCCCATTAGGGGAAGAGCATGCTGGAGCCAGTTGGCAGAAAAAGCGAGGCATGCGCTGGAAAATGAAGGAAGAAGAGGCGTTATGAAACTACAGACTTTGTGTGTAATGCAATGTAATGCAGATGGAGAAAGTTGGCAGAGCATAGGTGATGTGGTAGCGGGGCTTTAGGGGAAGAGGAGAAGAAGACCCTGTCTAGACATTTAGCTGCCCCCACACACTTCCTGGATGAGATCTCAGTGATGCTGTGTCTTTCCTGTGCCCCCCAACCCACTCAATCCCCATGCCCATCTCTTCCTCACACCTTTGTCTCCTCTCCCTCTGTCATCTGTGTGTTTGTGTGTCAGCCCTCTCTCACCCTCCTCCTATGGTTTTTCATCAAACCTCCATTTCAGGCCTTGACACAGTGCTGCCACGCTGCTGCTGCTGCACGAACACAGACACACACACACACACACACACACACACACTGAAGGCACATGCAAGTAAAACACATGCATACATACAAATGCACAAAAGATACATACCAATGCAAGAAAGCAGCAGACAAATGCAAACTGAGAAACAGATACAAAATGATGCCGAGAGGAATGCACACACACACACACATTCCCCTCAGAGGCATAAAACTGCTCTGATCAAGTGGTGTAGATGGGGAAACACCCACCATTTGTGCAATGAGAGGAATGTTAAGATCTTTATAATTTAAATTTCCAGGCGTCATATCAGTGGTTAAATAGATACAAGTACAGTCCATTTGTATTACAGCAGCTTGAAATAATAATAAAAATACAGTGAAGAGATTTATGATTCCAATTTGAACAATATTCACACATCCTGATTTCTCCAGATATTGATCAAAACACAAACAGGCTACAGGGGAAATAATAGCAGTTATTGTTGATAAAACGATACTTGTTGAATGTAGGCTAGACGCTGTATTTTTAAATATTTTCTGTTTTCTTTTATTGCTGGCCAGTAAATGCTCTGTTATTAGACGGATAAAGGCAGAAGAAAGCCACCATAATACAGACATGTACACAGACACGGTTAATACTCACTTGCTTTTGGGTTCAGGTTCGTTTCGAGTGCGTGCAGAAACACGCACATCAAGCTTAAAAGATCAATCACAATGTAGTTTTCTTTGTTAAATCGCTCTTTCTTATGATTTCAAAGAGTATCCAGTTTCTCGCAGGCATTCAGTTGATCTTTTTTCCCCCGATTATAATAAATCAGAATAGGATTGCGAGCGTCTGTTGCTGAAAACCTCGTTTTGACACCGTTATTGCCGAATGTTACTTATAGCTTATGGTCATGCTGATGATGGCAAGGGATGAGTCTTTCAGATGAAATGAAGCAGAAGTCCCCCTGAAAACTGGCTCTCTTTTTTTGCTATTTCCCTCGATTTCAGAGCCCCTCTCCCACCTCTTTGTTATTGCCAAAAATAATTGCCAGCCTTTGTTACAGTGTCTCTACGCTTCCAGGCGCAGGGTGTAGCTACCATTCAGCTCTTCCTCTGCCTCCCTCTTCCAAATGTTTCAATGGAGATGCAGCCTGTAGACACCTCTCTCTTATAGCCTTTCCCTCTCTGTGCCTCTCTCTGTTCCTTTGGAGGAGCGTCACCTTCTGCACTATTTTTTTTCCTCAGACGGTACATGTGGGCGGATTAGAGAAGAAGACAGAGGGGTGGGAGGACCCCGGTGAATACGGAGGCTAATTTCTCATATGGCTGCTGAACTTCATAAATACATATGCTGTAAAAAAAAAAAAAAATACAAACAGCAGGGCTATAAGAGGAAATATTATATTGATTTACTGCCATCTGTTTAATTCGTTTTTTTCTCTTTCTTTCCCCTTCCTCACTTAGCCTACATTGCCCACACATGCTCATTCTGCTGGACTGGACGCACAAACACCATTTTGTCTACAGGTTCCCAGCCTTGACTCTGGCTTGGCTGACATCAGCGGTCATGTGGTAGCAGAGGAGCAGCTGGGTTGTATGACAGTGAGTATGGAGTAATATGTTCAGAACAATAAAAACAGACACAGACACCCATTTGATGAACTTGTATTTGCTCTCCATTCTCAACAAGTACATATCTGTCTTACTTTTTAAAAAATGTCTCCATTTCAGTGAAATTAATAATAATACCAGACTTATTTCCGTTTCCTTAAGAGACTTGTTATTTGCATGCATTTTGCACCTCTCACCAGAAAACCTCTACTGTGAGAACTGCAGAAAACACTGTTTTTGTAGAAAGCTTGTTGGTTCAAGACCTATTGGAAGTACAATGATCCACATTGTTGCTGATGCACTTAGTGGCAGGAAACACAAAATGAGTTTGCCTCATAAAAATTACAACATTAAAAGGGCAAAAGGCAATTGCTTAGGTGCCTGTAGCATTTTCATTTGACCATAAAATGTTCTTGTAAGAGCAAAGTGCGGACAGAAAAAGGATGAGTAAAGGAGAGGCAGTGAGATGGGAGTTTTTTAAAAGTGCATTTAGAATCAGTTCAAAAGAGATTATGTTAATGTTAGATTAACAATTTAAAATATGTAAAAGAGCAGTTTCTAAATAGGCTAGGTCTACAGAATACTTCCCTTTGTTACGCACTCTTCCTTTGTTACTGGAGGACCAGGACCTTTTTTTTTATTTTTCTTCATTAAATGTTCTCACCTATCTGCATTTGATGGCTCCCCTTGCCCTTTCCTTTGTATTGTGACTTACCTGTTTGGAAAGCCTTTTCCCACTATTTTCCATGGAATTTTATTTTGGTAAACAATGCCACAGGTTTACGGGTTTGATCCCCACATAAGCTACATGTCCAGCTAAGTCCATGAGCAAGACATTTAACCCTTACCTGTTCAAAACTCCCACTGAATGTGAAAGCATTTTAGGTCTTAGGCAAAGTAGCCTTTTCTGTGTATGTATTATGTATGACTAATATTAACGAACCGAGTCACACCTTTTTTAGCTCCCAACCAATAACTCTACTGATGTGAGGTATAAAGCTATTATCTGCACTATCAGGCGTAACTCTATTCTGAAATATATCACTCGTTTAACTACTTGTAGATTTCCAACCACCCAAACCCCTGCTGCACCACCCAGAATTGGTCAAACATAAGATTTATACTCAGGAAGTCATAGATAATTCAAGCTGTTAAAACATCAGCCAGAATAACTTTCAGCAGTCTGTAAGAGTTTTTATACAGTATCTGTAGCATTTAGCATACAGTTTGTTAAAGGTCATGAAATAACAAGACTAAGAGTCTACAGCCATGCCGGTGGCTCTATAAGGTAGCACTTAGGCACTGTGGCTCTAAGTCCCAAAGGCCTAAATGCTCATCAGCATACTGACAGTAACAATGCTGTGTTTAGCAGATAGAATTTACCATCCCATCTTAGTTAGCATTTTAGAATGCTAACATTTGTAGAAGCTGGGGCTGATGGGTACGTTCAGGTTTCAGGTGTTTGGTCATATACCAAAGTATTGGACAAATAGAAATGTTTACTTGATATTGACGTCACTGACAAGTTTAGTAAGAACTCCATGTCGTATCCCACTTTAAATACCAGTAATTCTATGGCAAAGCTCTGTTAGTATCAGCCAAGAACTTTAACATATAGCATTTGCATGTTCAGTTAAGGCTGTCAATCGCCTCTCATGCAGGCAACATTCTCTGCATCAAACTGAAAGTGGACTCACCCTTAGCATCACCAGACCAGAACAGATGAGCAGGAAGTCCTCCACAGAAAGTAGCTGACAGTGTTTCTTCATCAACCCACATAAATACTGAATGTTCAACTTTGTTCGTCTTAAGAGTGCGCATTAGTCAACACAGACACATCCACAGTCAGTCTCTTGGCGGCAGCATAGTGCAGCTCATGCATAAGGAAGTAGTGAGCAGCCGACCTGAGGAGACATTGTGTGGTCACGAGAAGATTCTCGAGCACTAACGGGAAGAAAAGTAAATTGAGTCTTTGATGATGTCCTCAGTCTCATCGGTTCACTGTTATTTTCAGTAAATGTTTATTGGTTGGTTTAGGTATCAAACCTTGTATATGTATTATACAAAGGAAAAGGGATTGCCGGAACAACAAACAGCCTACGTTAGATACTGCATATGCATGTTCAGTATATCTGCTCAGATAAGGACTGTACTATCACGTAAACAGAAAAGACTGCTGTCCGTGAGGATGCAAAGACTTGTGTCCACTGACTTAGTGCTTCTTGTGTTCAAAAATTAGAAACATCTAACCCTGAGTGATCTTCAGGTCTGCAACATATTTTATGTTCAGTGGAAGGCAGTTGCACAGGGATATAAAATTGGTTTTGGCACCAGAGCTAAACAAGACACACAAATCAAACTCTGCAGAGCTGCAGCTCATATGCTGCGAATCCTACAGACCACACAAATGTCAATATTGACTCTAATCACTTTTGAGCCAGAAACAATGTGCAGTAGTATGGAAGACTGTAAGCTATGTTTTATTGAATTATGTACTAAACCATGTTAGCAACAGCAGTAATGCCTCCAATCCCATCATGAGATTTGTTAAACGAGTGGATGCCGACCACTGCAGTTATTAGGAGAAAAATTCCAGCAAGCTAGTCCGTAAAGTGACTCTACAGTCCTCTACAGCTACAGTATATGCCACAGCTTCAATAAGTATCACAAATTATTTTCTACAAATCCCTTCCTTTTACTACTGAGATGCATCTAATTACCTCATTAATTAAAGAATTAAAGACAAAATATTGTATTATAGTAAAAAAGTAACATTTGTCTTTTAAAAAGAGCCATACTGACACCATAGTTTTATACATACAAATTCCACTGTATGGATAGCCGAAAAACTGATTAAATGGGATTTTGGAGGGTGGTCTGCAGTTTGGACATGACAGTTTATGACGTTCTTCCAGACTGATATCAGATACAGTCAAAACACAGACCTGAAAATCATTCTGAAGGGCACTAAAGGAAGGACACTGCCAGATGAGATGAGGAAAAAAAAGTTTTGGGGTCATTTAAGCAAAAATGTAATTTGCCATCAATATATAATTGAATAGATGTGTTGTCTTCTGCTCGCCTGTGAGACATCACACTGTGGAGACACAGGCAGCAAGAGGATAGATAAAGTAATGGATGAATGATGACTACAACAATGTGTGGCTTAATGAATTCTATGCAATTTCTCAGAAATCACGTCTCTACAATAAAATCGTGTTTTTAAAAAAAGTTCTCTTAAGTGATGACTCGTTTTTCTAAAGGTCATATTCTCAGGTATTTGATTACTGTGTACTGCATGTTCAGATATCTCTTTTTAATTTATGCCAGAATTCAGACTATTCTAAGTTTTACATATTTTAACCTCTCATACTAAACTCAGTTGCCATTTTTTACATACTTCTAGATAAAGGTAATGCAGTTTAATCCAAATATTCAGCAATAAATACTACCCTCAAGAAAGTTAGAATATTTAGTTTTGGTTGAAACTGTTTTAGAAAGGTTTTGATTGAACTTTATTGTAATTTGGAGTGTTGTTGAATTGTATTGCATTACATATACACTTTATTGCCAAAGGTTTTAGGATACCCATCCAAATCATTTAATTCCAGTGTTCCAATCACTTTCATGGCCGCAGGTGTATAAAATCAAGCTGTCCTTTGGGATGAATTAGAGTGGAGACTGCGAGCCAAGCCTTCCTGTCCAACATCTGTGCCTGACCTCACAAATGTACTTTTAGAAGAATGGTCAAAAATGCTCATGAATACACATAAACCCAGTGGACAGCCTCACAAGAAGAGTTATAGCTGCTACAGCTGCAAAGGGTGGGTCAACCCCATATTAAACCCCACGGATTAAGAATGAGATGTCATTAAACTTCATGTGCACATGTAAAGGCAGGTGACTCTAAACTTTTGGTAATATAGTGTATTTATGTAAAATTTAGTCTACCCTCACTATTAGTACCCAGGCTTTCAGCTGTTGATACATTTACATGGAATATGAGATTAATTACCTTCCAGTTTAATATTCAACAGTATGACCAGGTTTATATTCATATGTTTGCAGTTGTGTCTTGATTTGTTAGTAGGCTATCTGTACCAACATAAAATGAAACCTAGATAAGCCACAGTACCCCGTTTTTTCTCTTGTTTTTTTTAATCTAAGTACTCAAGGTAGCATAACCAGGTTTCTCAAAACTGGGAAAATCATGTTTACAAGTGGGAGATTGACCATCTGGTGACTAAGAGCTCAATCCTCTCAAGACAGTTAAACTAGGAATGCACCAATCTGATACTGATACTGGTCCGATACTGACTCAAATAGCTAGATCTAGGTATTGGTTAATTGAGGTTTAATGTAGGGCTTACCTATTCAATATAATTTCATGTGTTCAACACAATGCGTCAGCAATGCACCAGTAGACCCAAACATTTCACTAGGTGAGCTAAAAGACTTTTGTTTAATAAAGTGACTTCCCACTTGAACTTCAGGCTGACTTTGGGATTATTTATACTTCATACTGTGAACTCTGCACATAATGAACAGCTCTTTTTATTTTAAAAACAGATATGTTGTACAGCTCTGTTGCCTATTTTTTTAGGCTGTGGCATTGTGACAGTAGATGGGAACTTTGAATGTGAGGGCCTTGTGTATTCATTGTACATTTTCACATTCAGCAAAATATCATTTTGCAGTGTTTGTTGTTGAGCATAACACATACATAAACACTATTGTGCACACTAAGATCTAATAGAAAGTATATTTCTTGGAAAAATTGCTGTGGGTTGACATGTTCATCTTACTATCGTCCAACATTTTTAAATGTTTGATTTCTGGTAAATGTATCTAGATTTCCAGGAAATGGTTGCTACACTGAATTCCAGCTAACAACAATGAACAGATGTGGGCTCACATGACATCCCTGGTGAATATATCTCGTCCAAACTGAGATTACTATTATTTCCAGTCAGTTTCATGTAGAAGGAATTTAGAACCAGAATTTTCTGAAAACTGTGTAACTAATCATAAGCCGATATATTCAGTAACTATATAAAAGCTAATGTTTAGATCACGGTGTTAAAACTTTGTGACTCTGTGTGTTTGTGTGCTTCTCTCTGTATCTGACTACCTGCTCTCAAGTGGATGACCCATGTGTGCTGTCAGACAGACAGTGAGGAAGAAACATAGCAGAGTGAGGGAGCACAGTAGGGCCATGCGCAGTAAGGAGCCACCAGCTCTTCGGGACTTTCCACAAAGCCAGGTGTGATTTTTACACAACATTGAGCTGAGCTGTGCCCAATGCAGTGTAAAGTTCAGATAACTAATTTAAAGATTTCAATTCCTAAAAGTGCAAAATTTTCAACTATCTTCAGCAATAAATTTCCTATATCAAGTTTATAACTAGTCTGTATCTTCTTTTCATAAACCTCAGCTGTGTGATGTGTAAGTCTCTTTTTAAGCCTGCCTCCTTCAACGGCTCCTATTAGCTTTTATTATTTATCATTGTTCCAGCCCCCAGTCTCTTGTTCCTCCAGGGTAAGATCCAGACAAAGTGGCCTCCAACATCACCATAATCATCCTTTGATTTTTAATAATTTAGATGATTTTGCGGTAATCTGCTGACTTTATGTTTGAAATTGAAAAGGTTATTGGCAATCAACAGAACTCCAAGTGAGCAGCTTTTCAATGACAGCTTCTTGTTTTGTGATTTTCTGCATTACACACTGTGCTTCTTCCTATGTAGTATACAACCTACAAAGGTTTAACCACTAGGGGGAGACTACATAGTTCAACAGTTATTGGATGTACATATGGGACATCCGTTGAGGAATCATCTCTATTGCACTACGAATATAACACATCTGCACCATAATAACCAGTGTTATACAGAAATTTAAATCTTTTTTTTTAAAAAACATTGTATCATTAGTGGAATCGGTTCCTACATTCAAGTTTACACTGAGGTTTGCTGTTGTGCTTTTCATCTGCCAGAGGCCTTCACAGCGACTGACACAGCTCCATACAGAGCCGGATTTAGAGCCTGCAGGCTCAACTAACCAAGGGAGTCCTCTCCATTTCAGCAGTGCAGGCCATATTGTGCATCAGGGCAGCAAATCATACTGACATACTGTTGGCACACAGGGAGCCTAAATGCCTTACTTCATCAGCATGACTGAAACAAAACACCTAAATAAATATTCAGAAGTGGATGAGATTGCGTAAAATGATGGCTCCATAAGTTCAGAACTTATTTCAGTGCCTAGACTCTGACCAAGGTTTCATTTCTACTACGAGAAGGGCACATTCTCTATGGGCAGCAAATCCCACTGACATACTGTGGGCACACGAGGAGCCTTTATCCCTTCACTGGACCTGAAGCACAAGACATATCTAGCCATGAGAAACCCAATCTAAATTGGAACTATCAGTTTCATGGAACTTAAGTCTGAGGTCATCTCAGACATCTTCATCTGCCTGGAAGTGATATGTGAAAACAGTCTGTAAATAATCAAACAATCGCCGTTCAAGTAAACCAGCAACAAGCTACTAAATTATTGTCACTTATTGATACTAATTATTGTCACTCTGCTTCCAAACATGTTGTGGGTCATTAGGTCAGAGAGCAGCAAAAAAACGTAAGAGTGAAATTCTTGTTATGTAAGAAGTGTCAGACAATAATTGCAATGTAGCTTCACAGAATGAATTTCTCTCATGTTTATTCATACTTTTTTAAAAACATACATCTTTTAAGACAACCAGGAATAAAATGATTTCAAACAGAGTCACAAGATACCAAAGATCTAAACAAAGTACTTATAACTCTGGGAGCATAATGCATAAACAACACGTTGACAACTCCTTAAGTGGACATTATTTTGAGTTATCAAGAATACTCTGTAGAGAAAACTGGAAGCCACCTGCCTCCAACTGCTGGGAACTACATATTGGGAATTGATGTCTGGAAATATTCATGGAGGAAATTGCTGAAAGGATGAGTGGAAATAAAAGGCGCTGTTCCTCTCTCAGATGTTTTAATCCCCTGGTGAGACACAGCCTGAGATGTTGTTGCGATATATTTTTAAAAGCTCATGACTCACAATTTTATACAGTCACCAGTGTCCAACATCTGGTACATTCTTCCTCAAAAAAACAAACCCAAACCTTTGATCATTTCAGTCCGGTCTTCTCTGATTCAGAGACGATAAGAAGTTTTGAATTCATAATCCCATGACATTCTTGCCCTTGTTTTGGGGGAATTTGGGCCTTCTCTCCCTCTTCTTGACTGAGTCTTTGTTCTTCTGATTGGCTTTAATCTCTGCTTCCCACTGTTTTTTCACCAGTGTGTAGAGCCTCATGGTGGCCTGTGCATCTTGGACCTGGTAGAGAGAACGTAAGAAAGAGGGGCTTGTCATTCCAAATTGCTGGATATTACTGCTGGTAGGGCTGAACGACTAATCAATTTCAAATCAAAATTGCGATTTGAAAGAACACGATTAGCTAATCGTGAAGATGGTGATTAAAATGTAGGTTAATTAAACAGCGCATTTGGCTCATTTTAAACAGTCGTGCAGTTACAGATACTGTTGTCATCTTTGTGTGACAGACTTGCTAACCAATCACAAGTGCCATACACCTCCCGTTACAGTCCTACTCACCAATCAGAGCGGGCACAGGGTGTGTACATTTTATAATAAAACGAAACTGGAGGAAAATGTGGGATTGTGGCGTCAGGCGAACCGACACAGGCAGCGGCTGTGCCGCAGTTTTGTCCGGTGTAATTCAACCTGAAGTGTTTCAGCACAGTATTTAACCTGCCCTGCGTTGTTGACGTGCTGTTAATTTGTCGCTTTGTGTGCTTCAACTATGGATAACAGCTCTCTGTGAGCCCGTTCCGCTCGGTGCAGGCTACATATCCTACATGGAGCATTTCATAATAAGAGCATTTTGCCTTTTTGTGCTTCTCTCATGATTAAGTAGGCTACGTAGTTTAAGTATTTCTTTTTTTTGTCTGTTTTGTTGATATACGATCGGGAGTCTCCACAGGGTATTTTATTTTGAAAATCAACCAGATTGTCTATCTTATAAATCTGACTTCATTCCCGCTTCATCTGCTCTGTGCTACTTGACGTGGCTTCCGTCAAAAATAGACTGGCAGTAAATATTGAACTTTAGCGGAACTTTTTTTTAAATAATCCAAATTGAATCACAAAATATCTGGCAGAAAAATAGCAGATTTTCCCCCCAAATTGTTCGGCCTCAATCGCTGGTCACCTTTTGAAAACAATACGTGAGAGGTGCATTGATGTGTTGATGACTTACAGATGAATGTTCACCATGTTGGACCTTAACGTTGAGTATTTCTCTACAGAGGAGTTTCAGCGAGGGACGACCACTCTAAAAAAAATAACATTAAAATAAATATAGATATGCATGATATACAGTACTGATTCTGAGAATGGGTCTGGGGAGGATTGACATGGGAGCATGGTTTGCCAACTTTAAAGTACCTTTACAGTCTTCTTGAAAGGTTTGTACTTCTGAGTGTCCCGGATTTTCTTTTTTGGATGGTCCAACAGTAAAATCTGAAACAGGAGTTTAAGATTGGTGCTCACATACAGTGTATTTTAAAATGATTTTAGTTCCCTCTCAAGATATTACACCCACCTTACCTTTAAGTCATTGTGTATGGCATGACCAACCACTATTCTGCCTTGCAGGATCTCAGCAACCTCCCTCTGCACAGTGTGTACATCCTCTCCTGCAGTGGGGCAAATGTGGATGATAAATAACGGTATTTCAGTTCTTTATGTCCGTTAATTGTTCATTGCAACTACTTTCATGACTCACCGTCTTTAATGTCCTCTGGTCGGATGCCGCTGACGGCTGTCCTATAGTCTGTCACCTTCTCTGTGGGCTTCACATATTTATCATAGATGCATTTCCCAAACTGGTTCACAAGGGACACCCGGGCCAAGATGCTGTCCTCTCCATCAGGACCGACTCCCACCATCTCGCAATCGATGGCCACAGCTCTGGTGAGGCTAACAGTTGGCAGATGGCAAACAGAATGGTAAGAGAGGACAGTTGTCACAACTATGTGAACCTGCCTGAGGAGTTAAAGCTGGAAGTTTCTGTTTTCCGATTTGTATTCACAAACGACACAACGTATCTATCTATCTATCTATCTATTTATCTATCTATCTATCTATCTTCAAGGCAGCAGTAAGTGCAGGAAAACATTTAAACACACCTCCGAGAAGGCCTTTTTATAAACAGTCCTTGCTCATAAATGCAAAGTTTTATGTCACTACAAGTTTTTTAATCCCGTTACAAAATAAATGGAAACATACATTGACCAGCTTCTCATTCAGCTATGAGAGTGGTATTAATCTTCTCATGTAACTCTTTGAAAGAAAGCAAATTAGCAAATGCCCCAAAAAGTCAAATTATTATTTAAAATCTAAAACATGTAAAAACAGCAGTGTTGTCCTTTAAAGGCTCAAGCAGGGAGCATTCACATCCTCCGTGTACAGCATAATGATGCCTTCAGGTAATATCTGATTTATCAGTTAATGACTAAACTGTTAGCATCAGAAATATGCATGTCCATGGTGGCAATCAATTAAGATAATTTTAGATGACAGCTAGTGAATGTTTCAAAGTTATTATAGCAACCTGTCATTCCACTTTTACCTGTATGACTCGCTTGCAGCACAACTGTGGGGCTACAAAGCACACAGACTTTATTGTCACTCACCCCTCAAAGGCTTTCTCCTTGACCAGGGCGCTCTCGGTGTCTTTGCTCTTCTGAATGCCCTGCTTCTTCCTCATGATCTCCGCTGCCTCTGCCCCCACTGTCGCCTCAATGTCGTCAGGGTCTACATCATCAAACCAAAGGTCCTCTCTACAGTAGCACAGGGCAAGATAAAGTTAGCAGCCACAATTCTCCTTGACAAAAATATTGGCCGAAGATAGTGCTGTATACTTACTCTGTAGGTTTGGTCTTTTCAACCACAGACTTCTTTTTCTTGGCAGTTTGCTCTCTGTTTGGCTTTCCATTGTCCATTTTCCTTTTTGGAGAAGCAGCCGGTCTTGTCTCTGAGACAGCTGGAACATTTAACTTCACCTTAGAGTCCTTGGTGACAACACTGTAAGGAACAGTTTTGTGCTTCACTTTGTTCCCAGGGGTTGTCCCGCCAGGACTGAGGATGTTCTTGGAAATATTATTAGAAGAATTTTCTTTAGCCTCCTTTTTCCGCAGCTCACCATTTTGAGGTTTTGGTATCACAGGCTGCTTCTTCTCCGGTTGACGGGCCTTTAACATCTGTGGACAGTTTAGCAAAGTTGTGAACAATCTTCAGCAAGTACTGAATGTTAAAAAATCTAAAACACAACCAGTATGACTTGCAAACGTGTTAACAAGGTATTTTAATGACAAACCTCTTGTAATGTTTTCCAGTTAGCAGAGAACTGTTTGACATCTTTTGGAGGTAATGTTTGCTGAACTTTAGCCTTTCCTTGGTCTTTGGGTGGAGGCTTTTTCCTCTTAAACTTTTCTTTCATCCAGTTTTTCCTTTTCCATTTCGCTGTTTTGTTCTTCTCTGTAGATGTGGATGTTTTAGCAGTAGAGTCTGTTTTCTTTGCGTTCACTTCAGACATTATGGCCGCTTAAGGTGAAATGTTTGGTGTTTTAATCTTAATTAAGTCTGTAAACCGTTCTCAGCCACGTTGGGCCGTCAGGGCTCCGTCACTTGATTACCAGGTGATGTTAAACTGAAGACTGAACACCATCTCGACACTAAACGTTTCTCCAAAGTACGTTTAACCCGTAGCCGCACCTACGCAGAGAAATTGTTCGGATATTCTCCTTAACTGCCTAGAAAATTGCTCAGTGGTAAACTCCAGGGGCTCAGAACCATGCTGAAACGCATCTTTCCGATATGTGTAGCAGCCAAATGCATCCGGCGAAGACATGAAACCGTAACATAAGCGCGTCTTGTTTGCTACCGAGCTAAACAGTCCAAAGACTAAGGTGTACATTCTCAACTCATACCCACTCTAATTTATATAATGTATTACTACTTTAAAAAACGATATTCTGCGGTTTGTTTTGCCTCTTAATCCAAATGCGGAAATATTTGTCTGCCAAATGTGTCACATCGGACTGAATATCATGTGGGGCGAAATATAGGCAAGGTGATTGGTCAGCGATGTTTGACAGGAACTAAATAACGTTAAGCTGTCTGAGGTTTGGCAGAAATGTTGATTATAATGTTGTTTTTAAAAAGCTAAGTCGTTGTTTACATTGTGGATAAATACGTCGCGTCTCATATTTCGAGGATATTTTGGTAAAAAAGCAAAGCTCAGTCTAGGTGACAAGAACATATCTGGTAGCGTTTTGAGAGGCAAAAATCTTCTATGAACCAAACCTGCTTATTTATAGGTATGTAACTCGAGCTAACTCTGGGCCTGACGCTTTTCTTAAATTGTAACACTTCCTCATGGTACCTTTATCTGTTTTTGCTGTGGTTTCAGATCATGGTGGTAAACTCTCCCTCTCCACTGCCTGAGAGGGCCATTTATGGGTTTGTTCTTTACCTTGGCTCACAGTTCGGCTTCTGTAAGTGTTGTCATGTCTAATATAAATACTTGTGTTACAGTTGCTCACTATGTACATCAAGTACAATAATATCCTATTATTATTCTATCAAATAATAATAGAAAGTTTGTAAGATGAACATCTAAGTGTATATATCAAAATATAAATAGGAGTGTGGAAAAATGCATAGTAATTGAATGCATATGACAGAAGTGTCATGAATAAAAGTTGTAATTATAATGACTACTGATAGATTGGAGGTGGAATGGATTAAAAACGTTAAAAAAAATCAATGTTGGCACAGAGTAAACCAGAATATTGCTACAGAGGATATGCCACATCATTTTTATAAAACATTGATACCCAGCTATCTTAGAAAAACCCAGACAGTCGTTTAGCAACACTTTAATTTAACGTGAATCTCCGAACAAAAATAATAAATAAACAATCATGTAACTAAGACCAAAAGTATTGCAGTTTAATTGTGTGATGAAAAAATGTTTAGGTGTACAACGATTCTGTGATACAAAATGTCACATTTTGCCATTGTTGCCTGTCTTTTGAATGTTATTAATTTCTGCATGATTATTTTCTTGTGATCAATTAAGAAATAGCAATAAATATAAAAACACTTTCTATAAATTCCATTTTTAAAAATAAAATGAGGTGCATTAATTTAATTTATTCTCAACAGATGTACTTTACATTTTCAAAAACTATAAAACTGTTAAGTCATGTGCAGTCATTGAACACACTCACTGTCAACAGTAATTATGGTGATTGTGAATTCATGCAGTAACACTGGCTGTGTGCACGCATGCACATTCAGAGGGAGCCCAATTTCTCCAGTGTCAAACAGTGTGATTAGGTATTCAAACAAAAAAAACTATCAACTTGTCTACAATACAACTTTCCTTTCTTCTCTCCACAGTTCTGTATTGCCTGTGGGCATTTATACCAGAGGAATGGCTTCATTCAATAGGGCTCACTTACTGGCCTCAAAAGTAAGTATAAAGCTATGATTAGATAGTAGTAATCTAATGAGGAGTTTCGTCTCTGTTAAATGAAATTGTGTGCCTCAGGCTATGCACAAACCACATTAGAAGTTTAATGACACCTTGTCCTGTGTAGATATTGGGCCCTTGCGATGCCAATCTATCTGCTGGTTGCACTAATGATCTTTGTGGTGTTGCTGTTCGGAGTGAACATGAACAACACAGCTCCCCTCGACTCCGTGGATAACATCACAGGTGAGGACGTTTGCTAGAGGCTACCTGTGACCAGCTGGTTAGGGGACAATGCACCTGTGTGGCAACATTATAATTATATATTCTAGTAACGTTTGTTCTACAACGGCTACTGATATTAATACTACGGTCACATCGGCCCTCACAATACAGTAATTAGAACTATAATTCTGCTAAAAGTTAGAAGAAGAAATACAAACTACTAATTATTACATACATACATCTAAATATACATGATGCAGTTGATCTGACATCATGTCTCTCGACAGATGTTAAGAGAATTTTCTCGTGGCTTTCCAAACTTCCAGACCCTAACACCGTTGAATGTCTCCTTTTTGTCACAGATGTGTATGCCCAAGGCCAGAGGACAGAGGCCTGCAGCGAAGAGGGAATACCCAGACTGAAAGATGTTTCCATTAGTGAAGTCAACAAAATGTTCTATATGTCGCCCAAGCTATAACAAACAGAAACAGATTTTAGCTGGAGGCAGAGTAGAAGTTTAGCTGCTGGGGATTTATTGTGGCGCACTGTTTACCCTTTGTTTATAAAAGGATTGTGCTTTATTTATTTATCCAGGAACTATGCTACATGGGGCAAAGATGTACTGAATGATTTGACTTTTTCTGACGCTTTACTGAATTACTGTATGCTGCTATGTGTGTGGTAATAACAGTGATATGCTGAATGTGGTGTAACACAATATCACAATACAAACAAATAAACCTATTGATGCAGATTGTACTGTGGAGTATAATCTGTTACATGTATGTCTTAAAAAAATAACAGAAAACAATAACACCAGTTAAGATTAATAATTAAATGATTAAATCAAAGTTACAAGCCATTTAACATCTGGAAAAAAGTACAGTGGGAATAAAAGTTTTTCTTAGTTTCCCAGAAGTGAATTTCAGTTAATTCGCAACAATACTACCTGCAAGTACTTATCGGTAAACTCAAAAGAGAGAAAGAGTTAGGCAAAGTACAGCAGTTTGGCAAGAAACAGGCTAGAAAATCTCAAATCTAGGAAACACTAGGACTTGCATGCACTGGCTTGACCGATTGTCTGAACACCAAAATTCCAGTTTTGAATCATGGGAGAGGTCTGAGTTCTCAGAAAGGGAACAGGCTGTTATAAGCTAGAACTATTTAGTAAAATCGTGTGACTGTTACAAGATGTTTAACATAACCTAAATAAATGTAGGAGGCCTGAGGAGGCATGTGGAACTATATGACCAGGTGATGAGGCCAAGCCTCACTTGAGTAGTGAGGAGATCTGTTTTTGAATTGAACGTTTAAGATTGTTCAATGTATTTTCATTTATCATAAATGTATGTTTATCTTTTAATGTGTGTATTTGTATTTAATGCAATTATTTTTACTTTAACCTATGTGGCTAAGAGATCAAGCCCGCAGGAAAAGCTTAGGGAAACATTTGTCCTCACAAATTGATCATTCCACAACGAAAATGATGTGATAGGCCTACTGGTTTTTGTGAACTCAAATGGATCTAGGGTAAAAAAGTACCTATAACTGCAACAGTGTGACGCAGTTTAGTTTGAGTTCATTCTCCACAATTCAATCATTAGTTAATTTTAGAGAAACAATGAGCACCAAAGTATTATTCATTCAGATTTACCAGTCCCTCTTTCCCTGCTTGAGGTTGGCCTATATTTGCTATTTTTGAGAGCTAAATTAATAACACAATACAATTAAATAGTAGCCTATATCACCTGTTTGCTGAGCAAGAGTCTTGTGGGAAAGGATTTGGAGGTTCTGGAGCAAATCTCAGATTTACTATATTAGGGGTACTGTGTGATGCCCTCTCTTTTAATTCTCATAATCCTCATAGTCCAGTGTTCCCGCTTGCCATTATTTTACTTTTTCCAAGCCTGTCTATTCTAAAACTAATGAAGGGTAAAGGAATATGGCTTTGGAATGTCACATAAGTCAGGAGGGGGTGTTGTCACAATATTTAAGAGAAAGAAGACAGAGACAAAGGGCTGCTTTGAAGATTATGTGGCAAAGTCGTAGTTTTGATGAAGACATGGCTTCATTCGTTTGTGTTTTTTATTCCTGTCCACTAGGTGGCGATATCAAACAAGTTTGCGAATTGTCTAAACCTCAGCGAAGAAGACTGTGCCTCCATGATAATTGCTGCTGTTGATCTTTTGTAATTCATCCATTGGTCTTCGTCGGGCATGTGCGGTTAAACGCACTGCGGCAGTAAACAAATGGCCTTCGCTCTGCCGGTGTGGCTCGCGGTCCAGGAAGAGCTCCTCGGGCATGGCGGAGAGGACTGCGGGCCTCCGAGCTGCTTCGACGACTTCGAGGACGAAGCTTTGTTCCAGATGTTCCACCTCACCAGACCCTGCATCTCGTTCATCACAGACGCCGCCCGCATCCGCATGAAGAACGTCGCTTTGAAGAAACCCGGGTTGTCCGTGGACTCGATGCTCATGGTGGCGCTGAACTATTACGCGCACGGTGTCTCCTCCGTTGCCGTCCTGCAGAAAGTCGGACTCAGCCAGACGGAGTGCTACTCGGTCATCGGCACAGTCTCTGGGGTCATCGCGGGGATGTCCGATCAGTTCATCTCATTCCCGCTGATCCAGCAAGCCAGAGCCAACGTCGCCTTCAAGATAGAGAAATTTTGTGGGATCCCCAATGTCCTGGGCGTCCTGGCTCCAGCTCACTTCAAGATCAGAGCCTCTCCCTACGAGAAGGACACGTTCAGGTCTTTTGTCAACACCTTGGGTTACACGTCGGTCGTGAGCCAGATCATATCAGACTCCGACGGCAACATACTGAGTGTTGAAAAATGCTGTGTGGGCAGCACGTTTGAGCAGGAAATGTGGGACTCTTCGTTCAAAGGAAGAGAAATGGAGGAGGACTTGCACGGACCATTTTGGGTTATTGGTAAGATATTTTTTAAAATAAGAAACAAAAGTCAAATTATGGAAAAATCCCATTTGGTCAGACGCATAGATAAGAATGGTTACCTAATCTTCACTATGTGCAAAGTGGTGCCTAACCCTTGACAATGTTTATATTTAAAATGTTTGCTACACATTAAACACCCAGCTATTGTGCTTCGTATCTTAACGGGTTTGTGTATTTGTTTAAAAGAATAATACTGACAAAAAACTTCACTCAAATGACCAGTTACTTGCATTTTCCAAGGCTTCCTCAGCAGATAGGGTTTGCTCAGATGCCATGAAATCTTCCTGACAACTGAACAAACTCGTTTTGCCAGTAAGTGGACCTTAAGTTGAACTATGTTTGTCAAACGAATTTCTTAGGTCAAGAGTGAACTTTACTACAGGGTAATTCTGAAGATTGTTATATTACATCACACAGCACTGATACTTTGTCACTATTTTGTAACAGTACTCATGCAGTGCAATCTTATTTTACCATCATTCCTCTGTGTGTTTTTGTTGGTGCTATCAGCGTCCAAACTCAGTGCTCTCTCAGTTCCTCTTTTAGCTCTTTATTCAGCTCAGAAAATTGTTGCTTCATCATCTTCTAAATAAAACGCTTGTGGTGTAATCATGCTGCGTTCCTTGGAGTAGGTGTACAGATAAGTTTCTCAACTTTTTGTGAAAAATTCCTGGCAGACTACATGGCAAGGCCAGTTTATACCCTCCACAATCCAAACTACCTGTTTCATCTACATTATTAAAACTCATTATATTACATTACTTTAAGGTTATCATGTTAATGCTCTTGTTTCTCTGCTGCTTTATTAATTGCATGCTCTTGTGTCCTTTTTAAAGGTGGGAAAGGCTACCACTTAAGCAAACATGTATTGACTCCAGTGTCAGAGCCTGCAAATGACAGTGAGGTCCGCTTCAATGAAGCCCACGCAAAGATCCACAACGTCATGAGGACAACGCTCGGCTCCATGAAGAGGCGTTTCAGGTGCCTGATGCAACTGGGTTTTGCACAAGAAGGGTCTTTAGACAAAAAGTCCAACATTATCAAGGCGTGCTGTGTCCTGCACAACATCGCTAAGAAGTTCTCCGACCCTCCTCCGCCTGTAGCTGGTAAAATTGAGCCCCTGCTTCCAGGCAAGCAGCATTCAGTGGCAGTAGAGATCAACCCTGAGGCTCTAAAAGCTAGACAGGAACTCATCTTCAGAAACTTCTCCGCTGTCTCCAGTAGTCAGGACCCACCGAATACAGGCATTACAGAGGAGAATGTGTGAGCAGAGCGGGTGTGTTGCCTGCTCTAGAGGATCAACATACTGGCACGTTAAACCAAATCCCAGCTTATAATGCAAGAATTATACACTGGTTGAGGCGAGTTGCTGTTATCATGTCACTTTGGCATTAAAATGTAAATGTGGCAGCATTTTCATCTCGTTTGCAGATTTTGTAAAATCACATTATGGTAATTTTGTTACTAAAAATACTTTATTTCTTGTACAAATAAAAAATCACACTTTTCTACCTACATTGTATTTTCTACCTTATTGTTAATAAATTCAATTTAAAAACATTCTTTGGTAATCTGGAGTGTTGTTCCCTCAATTGATGATAATAATAATAATAATAATAATAATGCACACTTTGCATATAAAAGGGAAACTATGCATATACACTAAATATACAAGGCACAAATGTTTTCCATATTTACACTTAACAATATATAAAGTATGTAGTCTTAAGAATTAGTTTGTCATGAAGTGTACAATCTTCTTTAGTTTAGGCATTTGAGTGAAACTCTCGCAGTGCAGTGGCATTAGCATAAATCATGTCTGAGTTCTCATAAATGTTCTCTTCAGGCTTGTCGTGTGGCTGCAGACTGTCCATGATGCATTGGTGCAGGAAAACATACTGGGACTGAAAAGAAACCAAAGATGCTGGTCATTTCAAAAGCTGAACTTTGTAAACAATGTATTCTGGCTGGCACTTCCTTGAATGCAGTACTGCCACAGAAAAGATTAAACACATTAAACTGTAGATGTTTAAATGCCTCAAAGTTTCCTAATGTAATGTATGTTTTGTTTGGACTTATTATAACTTGGCGTCACAAAGAATGTGAATTTGACTAAAAAAAAGATTTCCTAGACAAAAATTTCATAGACAAAAAAGTATGAAATACTGGAAAGGTGTGACCCTTACATAGAAACTGCACAACAAATGGCCCTAATTCCACACATATGTTAATATTTAGTATGATTGAAATTATTATTTACTTTCAGTATTACTGAGATTTTAATTCAAGATTTGTAAATGTCTGTTTGTGGTAAATATTCAGACAGAGTAACTTGTAAAAGCTAAATGGGACAATGGAGAAGACCATTTGAGACCCATATTTTGGGGATGGAAATGAGTTACTACATAGAAATATGTGCACAGCATATATGAGCTATAGTATCACTGCTTGTACTGTATCACCAACTTGTGTCTAAAAATTAAAAGAGACCCAACCTGAAATGGTCTGCTAACTAAAGATGTGGTAGTTCAGCTTGAAGCAACTTAGTACAATCAGTTTTACCTCTGTCTGCACCATGTATGGTCGACACAGTCGCATCTTGTGCACAAAGCCGTTGATGTCCACTGCTCTTTCTTTCCCTAGCTGCTGGAGCAACACATCCAGGGCAATGATAGTGCCTGTCCTCCCCACTCCAGCACTAAGACAGAGACATGCAGCAAAAGGTGAGCAGTTAGTGTCATGGTATTGCAATCATCATCAGTAGTGACCTAGAAAAAATAAAAACTAAGCCAGTAAGAGTACATTTTTGTTTGAAAGCACCCAACAAATGATAAGCAAAAAGCTTAGTACTCTCCACACAAGCACTCATTCTGTACCTGCAGTGCACTACGGTTGGTTCTCCAGTCCCTTCTTTCTCTATGTGCTGCCTCACCAGTCCTCTGAACCGGATCAGGACTTCTGTGCCCTGTGGGACGCCATGGTCAGGCCACGCAGTGAAGTGAAAATGTTTCACTGTGCGCTCCTCTGAGGTGTTCCTCTGTGAAGAAGATTCACATAGAGAAATACCTTAGCTCTATGGCTTGAACCAGTCAAGTGGTTGGTAAATGATACTTATAAGCATTATCCTCTTTAAAAGAAAATGTGTACAAATTCAAATAAACTTCTCTGATGTATTTCAATAAATTGCTATTTGTGCTCTGAAACTGTTAGTTAGGCACAGTCAGAACAGAAATGTAGAGACATATTAATGCCAAACCTATTTAGTCACATTATAAACATTTTAGAGATGTTTCATACATGTTTCATCCTAAATTCCCTCAATGTCCAGTTGGGTTCCTGCTGCACAGATGTGATGGTGACCAACAGCTCTCCGTAAAGGCAAGGCCTGCTGTCTGCAGGCCAGTATTGTTCGCACTTAGTCTAAAAAGGGAAAGCACAAACGCTGTTTTAATGTAGCTGTAGCAGTAGATCAAAAAGTGTCACTAAACTTTGACACTTAATTATTGTGTGCACTGTGGGAAATGTAAACTGTCACCATTTGACAACCCATTAAATATAAAAGCAAATGATTCACAACAGAGCAATAAATTGTGCAAAAAAAGTTTGCATTTCCCGGCAAATGTGGCAATAAAGGATTCTGAAATCTTTCTGAAAACTCACCCTTCCTCCCTCAGTGCAATTGGTTACCATGACGATGCGTTTTACTCTTTGTTCCCAGATCATCCTCCAGAAATCATTCACTGTGGAGGGCAGAGGACCCTGAGTTGCAATGTACTCTCTCTTGCTGTTGTAGCCCTGAGAAGCAATTGCCAACATTAATATGTACACTTCTCTAGTTTTTCTACATCCTACATTGCTCAGTATGATATTAGACACCATGTTGTGCAGGTAGTCAGCATAAATTGCTAGACTTGAAATTAATGTACATGTGCATGTGTTTCAGCAACCATTTACTTGCACCTATTGCAACTTCATTTAAGATAGTAAATGGTTCAAGCTTATAAAATCTTCCCTTTCTTACTAAAATGATTTATTGACAGTTTGAGTCAAGGTTTTTATAAGCTCACTGTATGGTGGTGCACAATAATTACAGAAAGAGTTTTCTTAAATTATGTTAATTATAAAGGAATACCTACTGGCATGTAATTGGCATTAATGTAGTTGGAGGTCCCATTGGAATTTGATGTAGTTAGCTTCACCCGACACCAATCATCTAGGATGAGAAAACAGAAGGCGGTTTGTTGCAATGCAGCACAACAGCCGCAACTAGGATGATTAAGTGGATCTGGACGATTTCATGAGCCTTTATTACTCGTGATAGCATGGTCAGAGGGAAGGCTTACACGGTAGGACATTGTTGAAACGATTCCTTGCTTTGTTCTCAGGTAGAACAGCTTCCTTTCGTGTCTGCTCAGTGCCAACAGGAATGAGATTCTGTATGGAATTTGGCAGATGAAGCCGATTGAGACAAAGGTCAACGGAAAACAAATTAAACAGTACCACAATTATGCCCATAGAGTTCAATGGTCCTATACAAAAATAGAAAGACACAGAAGAGCAGGAACAAAATACAATTTTCTTTTTTAAGCACCTCATATTCCTCACTGAAACCTCTGTTCTCATCTGCACTTAATTGGTAGAAGTGGTCTGGAAACTCTGTCACCGGAATAGCTCTGAAAAAACAACAACTTGTCATGTCACTTTGTAAGAAAGTTGACATACATAAATATTACAGAATAAAGATTGACAATAATCTTAGATCCAGTTTATTTTTGTGGTTAACCAGCGAATTCTATCCCAAGAGAACCTCATTACACAAGACTTAATTTTCTCTTTTTTTCACCACATTTTCACTGACTGACAGTGGTGTTAACATTATGAAGAGATGATGAGAAGTATACTTACATGCACTTTTTATTAGATAGTATGGAACCACTGATGAATGACTTTCTGCTGCTGTGGGAAAGAAGCAAATGTGGTCATTAATTGAGTCTAATTGAGTAGATTTCAGGGAGATAACCAGACAATAGGCAGCACAAACCTGATGATATCTGGTCTTTTAAGCATAATGAAGACAACCAGACAGACCAAGAGACCAAAAAGAAGCACAGCAAAAACTGACCCTGCAATGACTCCTACAGGGAAGAAAATTTGGATTAAATGTCTGTAACACAACATAGATACTCAAAAAGCAGAGCAGTCTCTATTGGCACCACAGTCCCACTATCTTTATTTCCCAGAAGTAAATTTTTTAATGTGAGAAAAAACTTGAAATTTAAAGACCCAAAACCAAACAACAAGAAAGTCATATAACTGATGCCAGCACAGCACAACAATGAGAAAAGGTGAGAATATATTGTTTTACATCTCAGAACTAACTGAAATGGTATTTTTATAGTATATAGTATATTTTATAGTAAAGTTTATTGACTATATAGTAATATAGTCACTTGGACTCACCTCTTGGATCGGTAGGACATGAAAAAACAAATGGTTTATAACTCCTGACGGTCCCAGACAGTGAAGCTAAAGACACCTCATAAGTTTTGGCAGGTAAGAAGCCAGATATTTCAATATGCTGTTCCCCATTTTCCACTTTATGAGTTTTCCCAGTCACGTTCACCTCCACTGAAGTCCAAATACCAGCCGGCTTATTCCAGACAATAAAGACAGAGTAGCCAGCTGCCCAGTACTCACAGTGAGCACTTAAATCGGGAGGAACTTAAAAAAAACAAGTGAAAAAATGCCTTTACAATCACAAACATCAACATACCAACACAGTCTGACTATATAATTTGTCAAAGTAAACAACACAAATTCATGCATTTCTATATACTAAGACAAATAGACAAATATTTGATGACCTATCATTTTAAAATCTGCCCTCCACCGTAAAAAAGGAAATTACTTTTTTTCCCATTATAAAGAAATAGTCCAATATAACACAACAATGCCACAATGTATTGTGTTTAAAAAATATATTATATTCATATGATTAGGTAATCCACAGAATATGATTAAAAACTGTAACGACAATCGACACAAAAATGCCAATTTATCTGCCAATCATTCCAGCTTTCACTTTTTACAGACAAAACACTAAAACAATCAACACTTATATTAACTGATATTAAAAAGTTGCATTAACTACAGCCCATATAGCCATATCATTTAGCACCAATAACTGTATATGTGAATTAAAGGTACTGTATTTTACAGTACCTTTATTACATGAATTATATGGTTTCAAGAACTCAAAACTAACTACTGTAAATTACATTACATTATGTAATGTAAATTACTTGGAAATCTTTCTTAAAATACAGATTAAGCAGATCAAGTTAGTACTTAATGTTATTTGTGTTGGAAACAGACAAATATTAATATTATTGTTCATGTATTAAGACAGATCTGTACTTACAGAGTGTCAGATTGTGGCTACACTGTTGAAAGTGCATGGAATATTTTTCATACACAAGAGACACAGTATAGGTTGCACCAGGGTAAAGACCAGAAAATGACACATTGCGATCTCCAGGACTGACATGAGTTTGGGATTTATTAGTGGCTGTTGCATTCGAGAACAAGCCTTCAATCACTCCTTGGATCGATGAGTTAGTAACATGCCAGGAAACATTGGTACAGTCTATAGCTGAAAGGAAAGAGGAAATAAATGCAGACAAAATTCCATAAAGCACATGATTCGATCAAAACAAAATACTAACTTGTAGGCTCTTTGTTAATTTACACATAAAACAATACTGTTATTCATATTACAAAAATATAACTGACAACAGATTTTGAGCTTGTCAGAGAGAAGGCATGTACATTTACCTGTCACTGTGAAGCCTTTATAAGGAGTGCTTTTGAGTCCATAAAATACTGTGGTCACGCTGAATGCATACTCTGTTCCAGGCTGGAGAGATTGGGATGAATGTGACAAAACATTCAAGGATCCATCTGAGTGAAGTTGAATGGTTTCCCTATTAATTTGGAGAGAGTAGTTCCAGTTTTTCCCCACATCCACATTCCACTGCAGGGTTACGCTAGCAACAGAGCGTTCAGTCACATTGACCAAAGCCACCATTGTGGGAACTGATGAAAAGGGGGAAAAAGTCATCAATCACCATAAAATTAATTCAATTCAATTTTATTTATATAGGGCCAATTCATAACAGATGTTATCTCACTGCACTTTGCATATAGAGCAGGTCTAGACCGTACTCTTTTTAATAGTATTTGCAGTGACCCACAGGCAAGTGACAGCATAGTTAAGCCCCTACAAGTTAGACCCCTGTTTAGATTTATCTCAAACATCTATGCAGTAGCCTACAAGATCAAGTCCAGGTCACTATCTACTGGCTGTTGTGTGTTCAACTGAACTCGAGTTATAAGCATCTATATTTCACTTTCTGTGCAGTATTTATTATTCATCTCTTATATTTTAATGTAAAGAAACATTAGTCCCTCTAAATCCTATGTCTGTTGAAAGTTTCATTTTACATTAATTTTACTCAACGGATTGGTGGGGCTATTTGTTAAATGAAGTTGTAGGTAAAGCTAAATATAACTATTTGTGTATGATTTGCATATCACAAGCAAAATATTTGGCTCTAAGGGCCGATTTACTAACATCCCGAATAAAGAGTAGCCTGCTAAATTGCGTGTGTATTCTAAAATATTGCACGTGCAATTTTATTACCTGTTATGGGCGATTTACCAAGAATTATTGTGTAAATGACATCAGGAGAAACACAATGGAGGTGGGAGTATTTAAATGAGGGTTTTGCAGTGTTTTAATAGTTTCAGCGGTTGTGCCGAATTCTGCCTGCCTGCCGGGATTTGCATGCTCCTTGCGAGTGATAACGGCCATTTATGCTGAGAAAAGAAGTGGATGCAAATCTCAGCATGTAGCCTACAAAATTTGTTCTGCAGGATTATGCATCCACCTCTTTAGGTCCTTTTTAGACACTTTGCTGTGCTCATTGATCAAACGCGGTTATCACCTTACTGAATCTCAAGGAATGGTACTTCTGCTAAGTTTATTAAAATATTAAAGACTCTAAACATTCATAAAATATACACTTCGAATTATTCATCACCACTGACGAACGCCATAAAAAATAGGATAGCGTTTAAAAGCACTATTTGGAGGTGCATGCAATTTCTCTAGGCTACGTTTTGTGCGCAATCTTGCGCTTTTGAAAGACATCACTCGGTCTGCGTGGATCAGCTTACGGCCTAATTTGCTGGTGATATCAAATTTGAACACGTTTTTACTCACGCAAACCTTTAGTAAAACAGGCCCTAAGTGTATACAGGTCACCTCGATCAAACGCCACATGACTCCCTCAAACACAGTGATGGGAGTGAAATTATATTTTGTCTCAGCGGTAAGCAAATGGATCTCATGCGCAACTGATGCCTCTACTAAAATGAACTTGACCTTAACGAGACTGGCATTGTTATCATGTTCTAGGATGTAATTTGAGATGCTGTTAACCTTACCCTATATCAGAGCTACTCTCATTTTATGTCAACACGGTCACATTCTTCACATTTGCGGGAGCTTAAAGAGGACAGAGGACACACCATTTCTAGCGTAGGTAGACAAGCATGTCAGCCAGCCAATCATTTTATTCGGATTGAATAAGAAAAAACATCTTACCAGTGACTGCAGTCATGTGTACTCCACTACTTCTTACATTTTCATACACAGTGAAGAGTTTGAAATCATATTTAGTCCCACTTGTGAGTTCTAGGATTGTGTGTGTCACATTTTCCTTTCCTTCTGATGCAGTGGCGCTTATCTTGCTTCCATTGAACAAAATGATATAGTTGAGGATGTCATTCACTTTCTTCCATTGCAGAGTTATACTGGTCTCATTTTGCCCAACTGATCTGAACTCTTCTGCGCTACGAGGAGCTGGAATGTAAAGAAACACAATGAAGGAATTGTCAGAGAATTGAATTTGAAAAGTTATGTTTTGGCATTGG
>JAPMOB010003285.1:0-10678 GCA_029875015.1 Lepomis gibbosus | reverse complement strand
CCCAGAGTTTCCCTCATTTCAGGGTTAACATACTCAGAGTTTTCACTTAACCTCCTTTCTGAAACAGGCCCCTGGTCTTTGCAATAAGCTAAGCAGCTAGGCTAGCATCAAATGTGAGTGGTGTCAACTCATCTAACTCTCGGTAAGAAAGCAAATACACTTCTTTCATAAAATGTCAAACTTTAATTCTATATGGAATAACGTGATCATAACTCTGTCTTCTACTAGTGAGGGATTGGGTGACGACTAGTAGAAGTGCCTGGGACAGCAATAACAAACAAAGTTAGCTCACCATTTGCTAAGTGATGGGAACTATGACTTGGCACTATATCTGTTTTGAGATAGACGTGGCTCTGTTCCATCTCCTTTAATAGAATGTGCCTGACCTCATTACTAAGGGGGTAGTGATTAGCCTCAAAACTTTTCAGATTGTTCAGCGCTTTTACCACTGAAAGCAACAGACTCAATAAATTAGCTAAATAGGCTACTATATGCAACTTCATCAGGTCATGCACCAATCCCTAGTCTGATCATATTATTTAAGATGTGACAGCCCTTGTTCCCTCTTTATTAATTTCCTCAAAACCTCTAAGAAAAGGTTAGACAACTAACATACCAGATTTCTTGCAGATGCAAGTTCACTGAAAGGAATAACTGGAAGCTGCCCATAATTCAAGTAAGGTGTCATGGAGCTAGAATTGGATATTGCGGATAGAGATATAACAAACACCGGCCAGTATTTAAAAAATACCATTGGGGATTTGTGAATCACTAGCATTATCATATGGAATTATCTTATTCTGTTGTCAATTACATTTGCCAGATTAAAAATGCAGACATGCAGGTGGACTGGTTAATAGTCACTCTTCATCAGATGTTGGGAAGAACCTCTTCTGGGGAAACTCCCACTGAGAGCATCAGCATATGATCAAGGCTCAAGTCTCACAACCTACACAGCTTCATGTGTAATTCCTCACTACACAGACTTATCTCAACTCTGACGTTGATCCTAAGCTGGCCTGTGCTGCCACATCCATCCAGCAGAGCTTTTGTTTCCCCGACATGTGAGTCTTCTTATCTGAACCGCTGTGTTGGCGGGAGGTCTGAGGAGCATAAGTACTGGGCGGCCTCAGGGCGAGATCTGAGAAACATTTTCCTGTCTAATCCTTCCTGAGTAAAAGTAAAGTTATTACGTCCAGAGACATTGCATATACACACTTATGCTAACTTACACAACTTACATAATTAAGTAAATATACATAAATATAGAAGAAATGAATAATGTGTGTAGACAAACTTATGTCCAGAGTCACCAACATAATCTAAACTGGAAAAACATCACACTACACCATGAAACACAATCAAATTCATACACACATACACACACACACAACTGCAAAACTTTTAATCAGTCTATTAATAAAGCAGCAGCAGGCTGGCCACAAGGTCTCCTGCAAGGCCATCAGTGTCCTAATGAGCTGTGTTCAACACACACGACTGCATGTATATACACACAAAGGCGGCTACACAATTGTGATTAGAAGAATGAACAAATTAATTTTGCTTCGTAGAGACAAATGAAGGAGATGCGAGATGAGATGCCGACCTTCTGAGTGTATGTGTGGTCCGTTAACACGTGTAGCTTCTAGTACTTTCTTAAAATGAACTTTATTGTTCTGTCACTTCAATGTTGATTAGAACAGAATGCAATTCAAGGGTAGGATGAAAAGAGGGAAGAGGAAAAAAGAAAAGATGACATGTGAGTACATAAAGGGGGACCAGAGGGATGTATAGAGTTGAAAAGTGGGAAGAAGAGGAGATGGAGAAATGAAGACAAGAGGAAGAGGAATAGAGGATAAAAGGGACAGAGATGAAACAAAATATGAGAAGAGGAGGAGGAGAGAAGAGGAGGAGGTGTCAGGCTGTAAGCAGTGTCTGACAACATGCAAGAGAGGTGTAATGACTTTAATTAAATAGCATCCTGCCTTTACACTCCCTGCCACTCAGTTCTCATTCATTCATCACTTCTCTTTTCAACTTTCTCTCTTCCTGCTCTTTTCATGCTGACATGAAACACTCACCCCACACAAATTCTATAGATAGATAGTAAACCTGAGGCCCAGGGTTTAGTCTATTTCAGTCTAGAATTTCTAGAATTGGTCTTTTATTTCATGTTTATCAGCCTCTTTTTTAATTCCGCCCTTCTGAACCTCTCTCATGAATCTCTAATCAGGTCAAAGAACAATGCATTATTAAGAAACACACAGCCAGGAAAAATAATTCATGCTTGTCTGACATTACAGGCAGCTTTATCACAGGTTCTACATGTGTGTGAACTTGTGTACACACTGCATCCATCCATGGGTTTCTATGTGTGCACACATGTCTCCGTATGGGTGTGCACTCTTGTCACACTTAAACCCTTCAACTGTGAAGCATTAACCTGGGATAATAAAGCAGCCGTTGGAATCAGCGTTTCCCCTGTAAATCCACTGGCACTAATTCTCCCGCAGATGAAAAGCCATCACTTGGGTACGGGTGAAAAAACACTCCTACAACTAATTAAGCTCAAAGTTGCTGTTGCAGTCAAAATATTCCACAATTGTTGTTCTGCGAGAGAAGATGGCGTGCAAAAAGACACTGGGATGAGTGGAATTTTATCCCCTCTAAATTTGCGTTAGGCGACTTAATTGTGGCTGAATCCTAACAAAATCTTTGTTGCATGCTTTTACTTTGCCCTATTTCTGGGTCACCGTTTATCCAAATTAACTGCTGAGGGAGGTGTAATGACATGAAGCTCAGGAATTTAAATACATAGTCTTAAATATCTATTTTCTTGGTCATTTGTTTTTACTAGTGCTAGCAATCCAAAGCTAGGAATATTCACTGTCTTTCATTCGCTTCATTACAAAGAGCTCAGGCTGTCTTATGAGTACATTAATCGTTCACCTTTGTTCACCTTGCTCATCCAGTGTCCTCATTTTTATCACCTAAATCCTATCATTTTTATTTACAGAATTAACGCAGTATGCTAATTGTTAAGAAGAAATGTCACAAGCACCACACAGCATAAAATTTCAGGCAGAATTCATATATTTACATTCTATATATGGCAGCAATGACTTCCCTTAGTTGTTGTTTTAATGTTTGTGCAGCTTCTGTGTCCTGCATTAGCAATACTTATTTTTCAACATAATAACATCTATAAAGTTTCTCTTAAACAACTTCTTAACAGAACTGTCATTTAAACCCCCAGTGGCTAAAAAGACCAAATTGATTAAAAGGTTAATAAGAAGCTGGCTAACTGGCTGTGAATAGAACTATAAACTTTGGTGGCTACAGACCCTACTGTGAACAAACCAGACATGTTTTCGACACACACACACACAGCCTGTGGTGGTCTAGGGCTGGCTGTGAAAACCAGACTGACAGCCAAAAGCTTCAATCTCATCAAGAGATTATTATACTCATTAACTTCAAGACCAGGCACAGACACGCTTACATACACACAAATACAAAAATATGAAGAAATAATATTTTATCTCTTTCTCTCTCGCTCTCTCTCTCTTACAAACACACACACACACACACACACACACACACACACACACACACACACACACACACACCTGACCTCTAAATCCCTTTAGAAGTAAACAAGAGTAAAATGTATTTACTTCACAGCTGTGTCATCACATGTCTGACATAACATGATCAAGCAGTGTTAACAGCTGGAGGAAACACAAGGTGTAAAAGAAAAACATGATCTGAACTTGGCGCATACCTAAACACACACCATCTGGCTGACAACAGTGTAGACAATATAAAATAGCAGGATAAAATAATGTATTCATGAGTGATTGAAGGATAATTATTGCATTTTTTTTTTAAATTCATGCCATGATGACACTTTGTTTTCTTGTTTCATTTAATTAAGTGTATTCATGTAAGTTTTGCATCACATTGATCTCCTTACTGTCACACACCTGGCAACAACAAGACAATATGGATGTCTCCTCCATGTAGGTAAAAAATAATCAGAAATAATGCTAGAATAAAACTTCACTTTAGAATTTCTTTATTGTCACATGCAGGTTGTTTTTTAAGGGGTCTTTATACCTACTGTAAGAAAGACTTTACACTGTGATGTTTGAAGTAAAGATAAGTAACTGTAAAGTAATTGTTTAAAAGACACTTCAAGAATAAATTGGTAGTAACTCTCAATAACAGTTTCCCCTGTCGATATAATGTATATAATAGTGGTTTAACCAGTCATATAGCAATATATTAGAAATCTAAGAAAATCATTTCGACAATGGATCACATACAAAGGCTATGAGTCTATACTGCAGCCTGTGGCTCATTTGCTGCTTGTGATTCCCTCTGTCCTTCCTGCTGTGCCTGTCCTATAAACGACAAAATCACCCAAAGAAATAATTTTTGGCAGACCCACCTGTGTCATGCTGTTTCCCAGTTAGCCTTGTTTGATGGGAGGGGAGTATTTCTAATTTCACCAGTTCTGTTGTGCTTGCTAATAGCTGTGTTGCCTCCAGGACCGTACAGTGTTCTGTAGATGTCCCATCTATGGACAGCAGATGATCTCCAGCATGCAATGCTCCACATCTGGTGATACACAGAGACATGGAGAGTAAGGAAGGAGTCTTACATTTCTTAATCTTAAATTTGTTTTTGACCTGAAAACAGTGTGTAGGCTAAACACGTTAGTCTGATTAGGACACAGCCACACACACACAGTGTGTACAGATGTCTTAGAGATAGGGAGAAAATATATCGCATACATATGTAACTGTTACAAATCTGTTAACCAACTGCATAGGTTTGGTTTTAGAAGTGGGAGGGGACCAAAGACTGTATATCGAGGAGACATTATGAAGGCAGTGGATGTTCAATCAAAATACTGAATATAAGTAAATGCTATTTCTTGCATTCATAGACATTTATATCAATCTAGCAAATAACACAGCATCTTAATTATTGGGCTTTACATAATTATGGTCTAACAACACACATACAGTAACACTACTTTTAATGACATTTACTTTCATTGCATCATATTATATTATATTTCCAATATATGCATCTTTCTAAAAATAGCACTATCCTGTACTACCTTACCTCTGCTTTATGATCAGTTCCAGTTTGGCTTTTACGAGAATATAATAATTACACAGTGGCATTTAAGAATCAATAGAGTTTTGTGTTTTTCTATTAGTCCTGAGTAATATCTGCAGGTCTTCCTCTCCTAGCCTAAGAGGTGAGACCCAGAAAAAAAACAGTCCATAGAGTCAATTTGCCTTATAGCTAAGACTGTGTGGTGCATGTGTGAAAACAGCATGTGTAAGAGTGTGTGTGTGTGTTTACCTGTCCACCACGCTGCCAGGCTTAACCCGGTCGATCACAATAACCTGCTTGTTTCGATGATTGGCTGAAGTCAGTGTGATACCCAGCATTGCTCCTGGCGACTTGGCAATTTCCACTAATAGTGGACCAGAGGCGTTCGTTACTGTGTCTGATTGGGGAAAATTGTTTTTCATATTAATAATAATAAAAAACAGCAACATAGCAGCATATATTTCAATTTCTGTATAACTAACATTACAGTAAGTAGCCTAGCAGCTGAGTTTGTGGCAAAAATGCCCTTGAAAGCAACAACCACCAGATGTGACAACCAGGGGATTCATTTCAGTGCATTCTGGGTAAGTCAAATTGAGCAGTTTTACACAGAAAAAAAGCAGAGCTCAGCCTGTGGCAGCAGAAAATGCCAACACATCAACAAAAAACAGAACATTCAATTTTTAATTTCAGTGCCATTTTAGTAGTCTAGAAACATTTGCCCCAAGCTTTAATTCACGTCTGAGTCTGGTGTGTGTGTGTGTGTACGTGTGTGTGTGTAGTCTCTCACCCATGATAGTGACATCGTACTCTATCTGGAACAGAGCTTCCTGGCCACACTGAGCCAACACGCTGAGGGCGTCACTGTGGTTGGCATTGTGTAGCGGTACACCATCCACACTAAGAAGACGATCACCAGGACGCAGAGTGCCCTCTCTGAACACACACACACACACACACACACACAAAAGGCAACAGCAGATGATAAAATAGAATGAGTAGAGAAGAGATGAGAAGACAGAAACACAGTCTACAAAAAAGTGAAGACAAACCGAAAGAAGAAATAATCAAGTCTGTAAAGAATCTCAGATTTTAAATTTCAGGATTCTCTTTACCTCCTGCATCCTTTCTCCTTTTACTTTCTCTAACTCGCAAGTCCTCAATTTGTTCTCTTCTTCAAAACACATTTAATTAATTAATTTCCTCTTGTATTAATGCAGTCCATTTGTATTCTTGGGTAATGGCCACTGTTGCAGTATAAAACAAGATACAATGTGACAAAAAATGACAAAACCATCTTAAACTATAAAAAAAAAAAAACTATTTTCTTTCTTTTCAACAATACCCTTTCATCTGCACTTTCTGTCTCTTCCTCTTTTCCCTGTTTCTCTTTCTGAAAAAACATCTATTTCCTCTCCTAATTTCTTCTTTCCTGAATCCTTACTTCCAGCCATTGTTTACTTTTGATTATCTCTCTTATGTCTTCATATTCTTCTTACATATTTTGTTGCTGTCCTACTTGTTTCAAGCATCTTCTCCTACCTCCACTGCTCTGTCTTCTCCTCTTTTTTCTCTCCCCTCAGCTGTCTGAGACTGACTGACTAACTGAAAGAATAATTTCTACTCAAGTTTAAATGGAGGACAAACACAGTAGATACAGCAATAGCATGACAGATGACAGATACTTCTGTGCTTCCCAGTGTTCAAAATATCAAGATTAAACATCATGTCATGTGATCTGGTTTCATTTAAATTATGGTAATTTTCAAACAAATCCCTGGTTGACAAAAACACTTTCACAGAATGAATGTTCGGCATTCTAGAGGCACTCATTGGAACATTTCAGGCAATTATTTATTTCTCTAAAAATGGATAGGCAGCGTTCTGATTTTTTCATGCAGAGGGCTGCATTAAAGAGCTGATAGATGCTTTATGCATGATGCCAGAGTATGAGTAATACAGACCTGTCATTATACTAGGCTGAAGTTGTAAAGTATGACGCTGACAGGCGAGGAGCTTTTTAACAACTTGATGCAAGCAACCTAAGCTGAGTCCAAAATGCTTCATTAGGGCTGGAATTAGGTTATATGAAATAAGTATCTTAGGAATTAAGTTTTACAAGAAATTTGTCAAGTCTGTCAAAAGAATTTGATTTTTACAAAACTGAAACAAAAAGGTGCCCTTTGATTTATCTGAGAAAGAGGTGGACAATAGTGATGGTACAATTTTTTTCACAAATAAAAAAAACATCAAGCAAACATGTACTATAATATTTTGAATATCTTGTTACACTCTCATTCTGAAGAACACCAAAAGTCACCAAACAGACAGGCTGTTTGGTGAGTTTTCCCACACACAAAAAATACATCAGCAATGTATACCACTCGGCTGTTCTATCAGGAGTTAGAGGTTGATTTAACTGTGCAAGTTGTTGGGTGAAATAAGTCTTGAAGGCTTCCCTGACATTTAGCCTGCTTTCAGACCTGCAGGCTCTATATGTGTCTTTTCTTTCTATTTTTTCTGTTGATTACACTGGATGGCTCTCTAACACTTTCAGACTTGGCGCTTTAATTCTCACTGGGTAATGCCAGAAATTTAGGCACTCCTGGGACTGTATGGTGCTGTGGATTAAGTCTTCTCCAATTGGCATATAAATGGAATATAATGCAGCATGGATATCTCATTCGTTTCCCCTGGACTGACCCACATTTTGGAGATGATTTTCTTTAGAATGGTGTTAGATGAGCTTCAGGGCAAAATAACTCAATAGTAAGATAGAATTTAATCTTGGTCTTGTCCCAGTCTGTCAATCTATGTGTGCACCTATGGAGGATCAACAAGAATAAGACCATGTCTAATGTAAAAACAATTCCAGTTGATCTGAAATCAATTTTGACAAAACAGTCTTTCCACAAGCCTTAAAGATGTGTCAAAGATCGCTGACAAGTATTCCACTTATTCAGTAGAAACATAACTGCTATGTTTCATGCAGTTAGTCTGCATGTGTCCTACTTTATTGCTGCATGCCATTATTTCACAGATAGTTGCCACGAGAATAAAAATAGCATCTCCAGTTCTAATGTCTGATGTTAACTGACTGAAGCTGCTGAGTGATCAGAGAAGGGAGTTGCCTTATTTGTTCAAGCTCTTCCTTTCTTGGGTGAAATAAGATGAGTAAAGTATGCTGTTTAAATTGGGACTTTATGTGAGATTTGTGTAAAAGCAATACAGATGGGTGAAAAAGGGGAAAAAAGCTTGTAATAGATTATCCTAGTCTGTTGAACTTTACTAGAGTTATAAACATTGTTCCAAAAGATAACTTGCATATTTGTTTTGATGATGGTGGAGGTGCGCAGTGTTTCACATGTCACTCCAAAATCTCAGTTGCTAGTGTTCAATTGGGTTGAGCTCTGGTGAAGGCGATAGCACTATATCTAATT
Organism: Lepomis gibbosus; assembly: GCA_029875015.1. NCBI lineage: Eukaryota > Metazoa > Chordata > Actinopteri > Centrarchiformes > Centrarchidae > Lepomis > Lepomis gibbosus. The sequence goes on along the minus strand of JAPMOB010003285.1, from coordinate 2,105 downwards.
TTCCTACTCAACCAATTCAGTGAGCCCTTGTGTCTGCATTTATTATATTTCTCTCCTCATTCATTCCTGTTCTTCCTTGAATTTGTCACTTGCCTATATGTGTTTTATGATGTTGGGTTAAGTTAATTCTTATGGTGTTTTTGTAAAAAATGAAAACAATACATGTGTCTAAAGTCTGGCTCACAGCTGTGGTCATTTGTAGAATTTCCGCAAACACTTCACAATTAAACTGCAAGTTAAATCAAATTAGACTATAATAGACTTTAAGAATTTCTGAAGCACCTACTGCAAGTAACGTTACAAGACATGAAATTAACGACTGAGACCATAAACTCATTAGGGACATATTTACTGAGATCATAAATCAGCTGAGAAGTAGGGTAATTTTACAATCATTTCTAATGGAACCGGAATTTTTTTGCAAACAGAAGAGTCGCCTTATGCTGGTTGTTCGATAGAATGCAGGTTTAAGGGACTTCCGCATTGGATTCACGTCTCAGACCGGAAGCTTCCCACTTGGTCAGAATGGGTAGAATGATTCCACAACCTGTGTTCAGCATTGGAGCTATTGTTATTGCATTCGTCTACTTTTAGCCTAAGACTATGAGGTTTGTATTTCTCTAGATGGCAGTCTTTTCTCTATATGCTAAACCCATCACACAAGCTATACACACCTTTCTGCATCAGAGTATTTTATCCAGGAGGATTTTGAACTGCGTAAATGTGTAAGAATTCATGCACTGGATCTACAGAAGGTTGAATCACTGCAGCCTTACATCAGTTAAACTGTTGTAAATCTGACATTTATATGGAAATGTCATGGATTATTACTTAAACATGAAGACTGAGACAGATGCATGATGACAACATTAAAGGGATATGAGATGATTCATGCCGCCGTCGCTATGAGTAACACATAACTGTCAACATACCAGTGATGGTCACAGGAAATGACACCTTCATCCTTGGGGTTTTTTTGCATGAAGGCACAGACAAATCTCTCCGACTCCTGATTCTAACTGGCCGAGCTGTGCTGCTGTTTTAAAATTCATCAGAGGCCAGTGTTCATCTGGCTTTTATTTTTCATAGACTTTATTTTGGAAGTCATTGCCCCTTTTCACCACTAAAATACATGCGTGATCCCTCTCTCTGGCTTTCACTGTATATGTATTCTATGTTCTATGTTTGCTCGGATATGTCTCAGTATAACTGTATGTGTGTGAAAAACGTTCTGTTAGCATGCATGTGTGTTAGAGACACCTTTGCATATGTGTCTGCAGTGCAGAATATATGGTTTACGGTTGCATGAGCGTGCAGTCAGTGCTACCTGTCTGCAGGACCTCCTGGCCTGACATAGGTGACCACCAGGGGGCGTGACTTGTGCCAGTCTTCATGGGTGCCACCTGCAAAAAGAGTATAGGTTAAAACTGATCCCATTTAACACTGGAATCATATGACTACAAACCTTCAGTTACAGAAACTTGCTTTAGATAGGTAATCCATCACAGTGAGGATTTATTTTCTATTTTAGTCAAAAAAGATGTTACTGTATCCATTGTAACGCAGTTTCCAAATGGGACTGTTGAAAACTCTCATTTAATAAAACTCTGACATCTGTTAAGTTAAAGAGTGAGCTTCCTCGAAGGTAGGGTATCAGTTTAACTGGTTAGTGTATCGTTTAGAAATGTTCAGCAGAAACGTAAACCATACGCAGTTTGTAGTAAGTGAAATAAAACATTTAAGTCACAGTTAATAATTAGTCGTTTAAGTGTGCCATATTACATGAATGACATCAGAAAAAAAGAGACAGCAATTTCATATGTCTCATCTTTTTCCTACTTACACAGCTTCATTTGACTTTTTGTTTTTAACACAAATCAGTTTTTACAGCATGGTGCCATGTCAATCATATCTATTCATATAGTTAACTAAATCACAGTAATTGGCTTATTTTACTGATGGTTACCTCTCATGACGAAACCAAAGCTGCTCCCCTCTTTGTGCAAACAGATGTCGATTGTCTTTGATATAACCCCTGAGGTGCTGTCTGGTGCTTTGAGAAGGGGGAAATGTAGAAAGGAAGAGAGGGAGAGAGAGAGAGAGAG
>JAPMOB010003243.1:0-29661 GCA_029875015.1 Lepomis gibbosus | reverse complement strand
TACTTTCCCTGGTAACGAGTTACTTTTATTACAGAGTAATTCAGTTACTTACTCAGTTACTTTTTGGAACAAGTAGTGAGAAACTATAACTAATTACTTTTTTCAAGTAACGTTCCCAACACTCTTTATATAGCACATGACCAAAGTGCTTTCCATAGTAGACAACAAATATACATGACAACAGTAGCGAAAGTAAAAAATAAAATAAATGTCACTACTCAACTCTGCTTGAAGGCCAATGAATAAAGATAGGTCTTTAGCAAGGATTTGAAAGTGTCAGGACTTTGGGCATTTCTTATTCAGGTAAAGATTATTCCACAGATTAGGAGCAGCTACTGAGAAGGCTCGGTCACCTTTAGTTTTTAGCCTGGATCTGGGGAATCGAGGAGCATCTAATTGGATGACCTCGGTGCTTTGACCAGAGTGTGTACATGTAAAAGTTCTGATAAATAAGAAGGTGCCAACCCATTTAAAATTTTAACAACAAGCAATAAAATCTGAAAAATAAATCCCAAAACGGAAGCCAGGCTAAAGCAGGGGTAATGTGCTCACGCTTTTTAGTTCCCGTTAAGTTGAGCTGCTGCATTCTGGACTAACTGTAGCTGATGGAGAGATGACTGATCCACTCCAATATACAAAGAGTTACAGTAGTCAAGGCGTGACGTTATAAATGCATGTATTACTCTTTCAAAGTCTTTGCGTGGTAGGTAGGGCTTGACTTTGGCCAACATTTTCAGTTGAAAAAAAAATGGATTTTACTACAGAAATAATCTGTTTTTCACATTTAAAAGCACTGTCAAAGATCACACCTAGATTTTTGGTAAATGGACGACTTTATGTTCCTAAAGTATCAAGAACATCTACACAAGCACTTAAATCCCCAGGTCGACTGAACACAACAACCTCAGTCTTACTTTCATTCAAACAGAGAAAGTTCTGATTCAACCATATTTTAAGATCTCTAAAGCATTTGAGCAAGGACTGAGTTGCAGCTTTGTCATTAGATATTGCAGGTAAATAGATTTAAATGTCGTCTGCAAAGCATTGAAAGGAGAAGTGTTTTTTTGAAAATGGACCCCAATGGCAGCATGTACAGTGAAAAAAGTATGGGGCCCAATATGGAGGGACCCCACAAGAAAGAGGGTTTTAGGCTAGTATTTGTTTCGCATCTTAAGAATACACTTTACGTTCCCTGTAACACATAACCTGAATCCTGCAACATGAACCTTTATCTGTATCTGCCTGCCTGCTCCTTTTCTGCACCATCCATGTTTACCCATGAACCATATTTACTTTTGTTTGGAATTTTCCTTCTGCTTTTCAGTAAATCACTGAGCTGTTCCTGTTTGCTTGGATTGTGTGCTTTTGGGTCCACTCCCTGTTGCCTCATACTCACCCACCTGGCAATTGTAATGATTAACACTTTTTGTAAAAAACAAACAAAAAACTCAAATGTAGGGTGGGTGGGTTATACCTGTGGTTGGACTGTAGGCGTTACCAATGTTTGTTTTCACTGCAGCAGTGAATATCACCGTGGTTGTTTCTGTGCCAAACAAAACATGACATGACATCACATCCATCCATCCATCGTCAACCGCTTATGCTGTGTACAGGGTTGCGGGGGACATTGGGTGAAATGCGGGATACACCCTGGACACGTCGCGAGTCTATCGCAGGGCATGACATCAGGTTACTTAATTGTTTCTATCATACTAACTAAGAACCTCTAGCAACCATGTATGACTCTCTGTCAGAAGACACGCTATTTCCATCTTTTCTTGTTTAGTGTGGAGGACTTTGGAGACAATTTAATTGATCAAGTAAACACCTAGGGCTGGATGATACAGACAAAAAATGTTATTGCGAAAAAAATGTAATATCATTTAATATCTGTAATTATCAAAAAAAATGTCAAATGATTTTTTTTTGTTTGAGTTTAAAGGCTCCTGAGTGAAAGTTTAAGAAACTAGATGGTTAATTGTGGTTTCAACTCTTGCCAAACAGCGGATCCCTTCGCAAATCTGAGGTAGAACATTCAAAACAATAACATCTTATTTCAACAAAAATACATTAGTAAAATTAAGTAAAATATTTTTTTCAGTCCTTATTCCTCAACAAAATAAATATCTTAATAATAAAAATAATTGCTAATTTGTTCATGATTCAAATTAATTAAATCAAACATTTATTGAATCTTTAATGGACATTTGTGATCTTGTTATTAAGAAAAAATATATTGCAATTATTATTGTCATTGTTTTCTCGCCCAGCCCTATAATCACACATATTCCATCACAATGCAAAATAGTTAATTCTTCAAAAAAGTCCTTAAATTTCACTTTATCTTTGCTCTTCAGTTCAAGAATCTGGGTTTGACTGTCCTTCAGCCTGTTTTCCATAACTCCCAGTTTTTCTTTCATGGCACCAAACTCTTTCAGGAGATTACACATGTCAGGAAAGCATGACTGTATTTCACTGTTTTGTTCTGTTCCAGGAGCAATGACATCATCCTGGGCCAAAATCAGGCCGCAGAACAGAGACACAAACAATAAAATGGTAAAATTCATCTTCTAAGTTGATTAAATGTTGCTCAGAGACCTTAACTCTGATTGATATGATCCCTCTGGCTGCTTTTATGTTGTTTAAAGCTAACCTGTTAATGTTTAACATCCTATTTGAAAAGTGGCTTTAATACATTTTTTTCAAATGATCTGTTTACTATTATGGAGGACTGATCCTGACAAATTCAGAAATAAATACAGAAATAAATAAATGCTCAAAAAATAAATAAGCATCTGAATGAATTCACTAAAAAAATCCTCATTATGCAAATGAGAAATGAGTTGCTCTTGATGGAGCATTTACCTTAAATACTCAAATAGGAGTGCACTCCAGATTTAGCTATGGCAAACTGACATGTGGTTTGCCACAGTTCTACAGCTTCTTACTGGAGCAGTGCCAACAACAGTACACCCATTGTCCCTTAACATGGGTACATATTGGTACCCTTTACAGTTTGTACCTTTTGTGAGCAAAAATGTACCCATGGGGCAAATGTGGAGCGACACAAGTCGCTACATGAAAACTCTGTAGAGTGTTAGAGCGTCCACATGAAAAAGAAAGGAGACACGACTGGTAGTATTGTCTTCAAACACAGTTGCTAAACACCTCAGGTGTCACTGAAGGAAGCCAACTGACTGTGTGAGGCGCAAGCTTGTTAATGTGTGCAGGTAGAGTCTAGAGCTGTCTGACTGGTCCACCAGTAGGGGAGAAGTTCACCCCCTGAGACACATAATGAGGCAGAAATGCATAGAGAAATGTAAAAAGGACAGGCAGAAATAAATACCATTGAGGAAATAAATAGGGTAGAAAATGCAACGGAAAAATAAAATACAAAAATATTAAAACACATATAAATAAATACATTTAAAAAAGAAGTAATTAATAAAAAAAGTTGAAGATTATAATGGACAATAAATAAATAAGTTAATTATTACAAAGGTGACTAAGTAAAGAATCTAATTAAAATATATATATATACATTTATGTATCCTTGTATAATTTAATTACTACCTACATGTATTTATTTATTTTTGTGCATTTAATCAGATGCTTATTTATTTAATGAGCATTTATTTAGTTCTATATTCATTTCTGAATTTGTCAGGATCAGTCCTCCATATACTGTTTCAGTAAATGTGCTGTGAGGAAATAGTATTAACCACATTTACTGGTAGTCAGCTAACCTTTGAGATCCTAGATAAATGTAAACAGAAATGTTTCTCACCTTTTTACTGATCTCACCGTAACATAACAGATCCAGGTGTTTCAGCGGACATTTTAGTAAAACAAAGGCCAATAAATATATTTAGGAAATATAATGAAATTATGAACCACTAAGTAAACAGCTGTGAAAATCTGAGAAGGTGTCCCTCATTGACAATTTACTTTGCCCTGGAATTGGTTTGGATATTAATACCTTCAAATATGATTCCAATTAATTATTTCAGGGGCAAAGTTCACTGTTACACAAAAATATACACATTTCATTTACATTAAATATAAATACTTTATCAATAGCAGCTTGTTTCATTTCCATCTGGCAACTCATCATCATTTCACAATAAAACAACAGGCTTTGTTGTGTCCCCGGCTTGCCTAGGGGTGTGGGACTAAAAGATAAATAAACTGGGTGGAAAAAACAAGGATGAAGTTATTCCAATAAAGTAACAAAAAATATGTTTAACAACTGAAAACAATCTCTGCTCACATCAGAGACGATATGAGGTAGGCCTATGTTATGTATGATGACTCCCATTGCAATGGTGAAGCACACGTGGAGGTCGCCCACCGCTCACCACACCGTCTTCCAGCTGGTCAGGAACACTGGGCCCAAGGCTGCCTCCGCAGAATCACCAGACGCACAGCATGGGGAGAAGTTAATATCGGTACCCATCAGATCACGTCCTACGGACCAAACAATGGAACCAATCCATTTTCAGAACAAAGCTGTCAAGCTAATGACAAAGCAGAAAACTTCAGGTGATTTCAGGTGATTCATTTCTCTGAATTGAAAGATAGTACAACTGCCTTGAATCATTAGTTTTATGTTTTAAGATATAAATGTGTTGATTATTTATCCCAAAAAAGTGGTACAGTATTTTGGAGTTTTCTGTTCAAAAAACTGACCCAACAACCCCAAAAAATTGTAAGGTAGTTGGATGTATGAGTTTGCACCCATTCGCACATGCACCTTGTTCTTTGGTCAGCAGCTGTTGGTACAAGCTGTAGGAGTCATTCTAACATGCCACACATAAAATCTTTAACTGAGTTGGCTTACACAGTGAAATGGCCTTATTTTGCCTGACCTTTTTTAGTGCATTAACTGAATTCCCCTTTTCCACTGAAGGACATTCAACTTTCTGTTGTTGAGCCACTGCTGTGTTGTATTGGCCTTGTTCAAGGTCAAGGTTGTGGTTCACCTTTATTGTCAATTTCTTCACATGTACCAGACATACAGAGAAATCGAAATAATGTTTCTCACTAATCAACCCACAGTTAAATAACATATACATAAATAAAATGCACAACAACACAATTTTAAGAACATAAACAAAGTACATGATAACCGATACAGCAAGGATACAGCTGTATTCTGTAAAAATAGTGCAACATTGCTATATAAAAAATCAGCAGCAAACCCAGGTTTAGTAGTGCGAAACGTAAGATGTCCTATGATATAATGGTGCAGATAAAAAGGGAGGTCAGAGGGGAGGGGGTGGAAGAAAGGGGAGAGAGTTCAGCTTCCTGACAGCCTGGTGAATAAACTCTTCATGAGTCTAGTGGAACGAGCGCAGAGGCTCCGACATCTTCACCCCGAGGGCAGAAGGCTGAAAAGACTGTGGGTTTCTTTGGCACAGATATTATGGTGGTGGTCTTGAAGCATGTGGAACAACAGCCTGTCTCAGAGAAGTGTTAAAGACATCCCTGAAGACATCCTTCAGCTGCCTGTACCATCCTTCAGCACGGCATGGCTGGAGGACGGTGCAGGGAGTTGGATTAGCCTTTAGCCTTGGATGCCACCGTGCTTGCCCTTCTTCTGCTTCCTTTCGCACCACTTGCGGCGCCTCCTTTCCTGGGTAGAAATAACGAGTCCGGTGTGGTCTCAGGCCAGCAGAGTAATCCTAGGTTCTTGATTATCTCTGCTTGTATGATTCCAAAGTGTTGTTTTTCTTGGTCCTGCCGACGTCTAACAGAACTTGGCGACTGTACTTGTGTACCGATGTAGACAGATGAGACGAACACGAAAAACTCAATTTTCAGAACAAAACATCGCATGCTTGGGATAGCGAGAGGCCGCTGCATCTGCACGTGCCGCTATCATCATAAAAGCATGGTCTCGAAATCACAAAAGCTCTTCTTTTCTTACCCACTGAAAGATTCGGTCATTCCCCTTTAGCTGGGGAGATTTTTCAGAACACAGTGGTTACAAACATCTGAAAAATGACTGCAGTGACTTCGGCATCTGTTTAAAGTCACTGCAGCAAAGACAAAACCGATTTCTGATCTAAAATAACTGTGGTTTGGGTTAAATTATGCTTTGCAAAGGGGACCTTAGTTGTCATGGTTACAATAATAATCAAAAAATGTTCAGTATGTAACATTTATGAAAAAAAATGTCTTGGCATATTTACTGAAACTGCCACTATATCCTGACACTAGTATATGAGACATGATCTGTGGGGGGAAAAAGCTGGTTCCTCTGGCTCCTAAAGTACATTTGTACCTTTAGGGGTCCAACAGCTTCTTACTGGAGCAGTGTCATCAACAGTACACCCATTGTCCCATAACATGGGTACATATTGGTACCCTTTACAGTTTGTACCTTTTATTTATTAAATTAAACATTCATTACATCATTTATCAATGACATATTTTTTTACTTCTAATATCTTGATTAGATTTTTTACAAATGTATATATTTTCAAATCATACAATTTATGGCAGTATCAAGGTTTTTATTGATACATTTCACAAAATATCTCTGATAACTTAAACTTCTCTTCAATATTTCAAATGTTTCTAAGAATAACAAAGAACTCATCATAATTATTGTACATGTCAGGGGACTGAAAGTCCATTTTTTGTCCAGATTTAATTACACTACATTGAGGATCAACCTTGTCTGCGTATGCATTCAAGTACGAATTATAAGACAGTGGGACTAAAAGCTTTCCACAAAGAAGCCACACTGCCACATTTATATTTAGAATATATTTGATAGCGAAAAATCAACAATTAACACATCTTTACATGCATATTTTATGCTGTCAGCAATCACCCCCTGACACATGCTGCATGTTTTTAAATGCATCTTCACTCAATCACTCGCTCATGGCCACTAGGAAAACATTTCTGTAGTTGTAATGCGAGCGATGAAAACGGATTTGTGCTTTTATCTGTCACGATCTCACATTCATCAAGAATGTTGTATGGGAAAAACTCCCAGCACTGTTGTGCCTGTCGCTTAAACTTTTCGCTACATTAATAAAAATTTCTGCAGCTACTTGCAATAGTACAAAAAAAATTGGTGTTTGGCTTTAAAGTACATACACCAAAGTGAATGCAGCCATACATGGGAATTAATCTGGGATAATGAATCACATAATGACATTTTGGAGTTGTGATGAACATGCCACTATGTCCACCTATGCTTTGTGAGATTCGCCATCGAGAGTAAGCGATTTGCAGGGCAGTCCTTATCCAAAGCTCAACTGCCATTGGTCCAGATGCCCTGTGTGCAGGGGTGTACTTATCTGGCATACTGGGCAAATGTCCGGTGGGCCGATGAATCTTTAGGGCCAGTGTAACGAAATTTATCTATTTACATAATTGTTTTTCAAAAAATGGGCCAACGATCGGCCTACAAAGCACGGACAGCAGCCCATTGAGTTATTTGGACGAGCACAGTCACATCTCTTACTGACCCCCTCTGCCCTCTGTTTCTTGTGTTGCGGGCCAAAAAAATTAAAAAAATCTCCAGACAGTTGCCGCCAAATACGCGAAAATAGCCGATATATTTGCTACCGGGGCTGTAGCAGTTTCAACATCAGCTGCAGTATGCTGCGTATAGTGCAAGCACAGGCACTTGAATGAGTAAAAGAGAGCCGTGGTCACTGCCAGGCAGAGGAGGAGGCGTGAGACAGTGAAGCAGAGTGACAAAGTGACTGTGACAGGGCTGAGTGAGCAGGAGGAGAGTGGAGGTGAAGCGGTAAGCATAGCTCAAGTGGAAGGAGGGAGGTAGGGTCATAGTGTCGTTTACATTGGGAACGCTGGGGACATGTACCCCATCCCGGTTTGAAAGCATTTGTTGAAAATGTTCTGAAAAAATAGCTTGCACCAAGAAATGTTAACTAACAAATAAAAATGCCATGAGAAGAGGTTTATTTGCACAATAAGAAAATCTGATTCTGATTCACTGATTCACTTGAACTGGTACACTACGCCCTCTCCCTCTATTATCATGATAGTCACCACTGTACTAACACATTACAATCCCCAAATAGTCCCTTACAAATACACTCCTATTTCTAACATTTGCTAAAACTACCCAGTGGTACCTACCTAAACTACCCAGTACCCAGCTGTTTATATCTTTGTTTGATTTGTTACCAAAGAAACGTATGGGATATTGGCAGCCTTCAAATTCAAGCACATGTGGACACTTTTATTTTCCAGCTATGACTGTGTGTAAATATTTTCAAATAAAAAACATAAATATACCCCCCACCACTGTAACACTGTCATGGGAAACACTGAGCCGTGTCTATTTTGCCGTTTATTAAAGCTCTGTCCAGTAGCGTAACCTGGAGCATCTTTGGGATGTGTTTGAGTGAGAGGTGGTGTAACTTGCTGCAGTTTTGGAGAAAGTGTAACATTATTTAATAATCAGTTTTTATAATTGACATATATGGACCCCTGTCAGAAAAGCCAATTCAAATGGGGATCCTAATAAAGAAATAATATTCCAATGAAGAAAGGTTAGAAAAATGTTTATGTATGCTGTCAATTATAGTTCTTAAAAAGAAAGAAAATCAGAATCAGCCAAAACTGGAATCGGCAGGTAAGACCTTTAAGAAAATCACTAATCAGAATTGGCCAGGAAAAATGCAATCGGTGCTTCTTTATTATGTACATTACGTAAATTGTCTTCAATGCTTGAAATGTTTTTTTGATTAGTATTTTATCCATTCACACGGACAGGTCCAATGTTACCTACTGCCAGTGTTAGTTCTCGAACATGTGGCTGTAGATGCATTGGAAATACCTTAATATAAATGTTACTTTATCCAATTTAGCTTATGATAGCAGACATAAGATGTGACACTGCATTGAGGTTTTATTGGTTCTCAGCTTGTCATCAATTTCCTGAGTGCTAGTTAAGTAGTTAGTACAGTGGTTCTCAAACATTTTCACATCAGGGACCCCTAAATTAACAAAAATTAGACCACGGAGATAAGATTTTGTCCAAGGGTCCCCCATCAGCTTTTTGCTTTTAGATGTTTTATTACAGCAAGTGTATGAAACCCATGACCAAAAACGTCAGACATTGTGTCACTGTGCTACTTATGGATAGAATTATAACGGAAATAAAGTATTCCCCTTTTTGCTGGGGACCACCTGGAACCCCCTCAAGGACCCCTGGGGGTCCCCGGATCCCACTTTGAGAACCACTGAGCTGGTAGACAAATAGACTTTGGGTGCTTGAACCCTGTTATCAAAGGCATAGGTTTGGTCTCAACATTGGTAGGAATACAACCCACCTTGACCAAAATCAAAGAATACATTTATTAGATAGAGCACTGACATGACAATGTAGCACTAGCAGAGCGCTAAATATTTTCAGAATTTATGAGCGATGTTTGTGCTTTCAAAATCAGCAGGGGGAGGTGCATACATTTAAGTACAAAGCACTTACTACATTGCCGACAAACCACCAAATAATCACAGTCACACACATTGGCATACATTGATTTCAAAGATTCTTGTCTTTTATTTTTAATATGAGAGCAGAAACAAATGATTTTGTCAATTTTTAATACCTGGTACCTTAACAGTTTTCCAAGATTGTAATATCTTAAGACTGCCCAGTGAGTTTATGTTTATTCTCCTTAAAAATAGTACAAGAAAGTGTTTGTTTCTTCTCTTCATCAAGTAGAAAACATGTCATTGAAACAGGATTACAGTAAACTGGAGAAAATGATAAAGGGGAGAACCCCGGTCTGTGACATTAGGTAGAAAGGGAAGCCAGCCTCTGTTAGCCTCTTTGCTCACGAGGATAGTGAACCTCAGAGGTGAGAGATTAGCATATTGTAATCCAGTAACAAAGGACGTATAACGCCAGATTTAAGCTGCAACCCCGTTCCTCAACAGAGATGCATATCATCTGCTTCTTTGAAAATCTCTCTCCCTGACAGCAAAAGCTTCCCATAAGGTCATTATATTTGCCCCTTACAGGAAACCACACAGGAAGCAAACAGACACAAAGTGTGTTTGCTGCAAAATGTTAGAAAAAAACTGGTGCTACTTTGTTTTTTTGCCATTACTGGCTTAGTGAAATGAAAGATGGCAGTAAACATTTATTCATCGTCATCTTCGTCTTCATCGTCTTCATCGTCTTCGTCATCATCGTCTTCGTCATCGTCGTCATCGTCGTCTTCGTCATCGTCGTCATCGTCGTCATCGTCGTCATCTTCGTCATCTTCGTCATCATCATCATCATCGTCGTCGTCGTCGTCGTCGTCATCATCGTCATCATCATCTTCATCATCATCTTCATCTTCTTCATCATCATCATCTGGGTCAATCTTTCCAGAAAGAACGTCTTCAATCCACTGCTCGAGCAAATCAGCTGTGGGCATGTCATCATCGTCATCCATTTCCATCCACACGCTGTCGGCCTGTCAAGGATAGGCACACAATTATTTACAGTATGCCCAGTGACTGACATCTCAGAAACATCATGAGTGCAAAAGGTGAGTAATTTCTTATCCTAATTTATTTTTCCTGTGTTTTCTAGGATGTTGAATAGTATTATTTTGCTTTACCTTTGCTATCTTTTTATTGAAGATAAATTACTGTTACAGGTAGCTTAAAAGTAGCATTTTACTTCACTTTTCAAAAGGAAGCAGAGATACTTTGATATCATGGCGAGAGAACACCCCATCATATCAGAAAGATACCATAGGAATGATTCTCCTCTTGTTCAAATGAAAGCATGTTTAACACATACTACATTAATATTTAACTAAATGAATTAATTTCAGTACTTTTGGCAACACTCCAAACAACTTGAAATCAGTTTTTCATTTTAGGCTTTTGCAAAGGATGAGAATGGTCGCTTACATCCTCAACATCAACCACACCAATATGTGGAGAAGAGAGGTCAATGAGGAAGGTCCTCTCCCAGTATGGCACCAGCTGAACGTGAGACACAGACAGAGGGGAAATCGTTATATCTCAGGATTACTCAAATGACATTTGAAGAAGTTGTTTTTATCACAATACGTGTTTTGCTAATTTTCCTGTTCTTCCAGTTATTAACATCTGTCATTTCAGATTCCTGCTGTTTCCCACCTGCCCTGTTGATGCCCTCAGTGTGTTCCCACTATTCACAGTTGGATTTAGCTACATTGCATAAAGTACATACCAGCTCTCTTTACGTAGTCATTTGCCAGATTAGCTAGTATACTACCCAGTCCTAGCGGTTTACCCTTGGTTCCTGTTTCTTGCAGGCTTTGTTTGCCATCTCTGACTGATTACCTTTTGCCAAACTCCGTCTCAACCTTCCTACCAAGCAAATGGTTAATTACTTTCCCTCTGAGCCCTGCTTCTGAGTTCACATCTCCATGTCCAAAACAGTTAAGATTTTTATATTTTCATAATGATAATTTTGGACACTGTAAAACTGTCTCCTGAAAATTAATAGACTGTAAAGCAAAATATTTCTAAAAAGTAATTACAACAAACATAAGACAACAAAAGGATTTTTCTCTGGGCTGAACGATGGAGAGATGAATAACTCATTTTGAAATATATTCTCAAGCCATACACTAAGAATAGTGTTTGACACATCCTTTAGAAGAAAAAAAACTAATCAAAAGTGCAACATTGTTAATAAAAGATATACAATAGCTCATACGTAATTTCAGTGTGGCGTATTCATACCAGGGGGAAATTGTCAGGGTCGATCCAGATGATGCTGAGGTTGGGGTTGTTGGTGTTCTCGCGTGCCACCTCCTTCAGGATTTCCAGGAATTCAAAACCGTCTAAGGAGAAATTCAGAGGTCAGGTACAGTGGTGTGTCAGGTGCCATATTAGCTTGATATTCAAACATATCAGTTCTATAATTGTAAATAAAGAGACACTAAGGTAGATGTATACCTGGGTCATCTTCCTCAGCAAACGCAACAATGTGCTCTCCATCAATGTCATCCTCCTGTGAACACAAAATATTTCCACTCTAGATTGACTGACAAAAAATACAAGTTTTAATAGAGACAGATGGAGGCAGAGAAAGTTCAAAAGTCACCCTTACCCAGATCTCATACATGCTGTGAGGCTCAAGCTTCCTCAGAGTAGGCCTGGAACATTAAAAGTATCAAAAGTCAAATTATCATATTCCCATGAAAGAGTTGTTTGAAAAATGTATAGTGCTGTTTTTACAGTAGTGGCACTTTATATGCTTGATAACAGACAGATTTGTCAACTTGTTACACTCCAATTTCATCTTCAGTCCGACATTGCCTCCACTCTATCAGCCTAAATGTAATTTAGTCAGCTCTAAAAAGTCAACTCTAAAGAGTAGCCATGCAAATATACTGGTTTTGCCGTTTTAGGAGCGGAACGAAGTAAAATTAAATGACATACTTTTAATGGATTTAAAATGATTCATTGATTTATTGTCTGTAGCATTTGACATTGTTGATATTATTCGTTCTTAGTTCAAGTGCACAGTTTGACAACAGTTTGACAAGGGTGTTAGTCCCTCAACAGTGTTCACTGGAATGATCACCTTTTAAGTTTATAAAGTGTTTCATGTCATGATGCCAGACCAGAATCAGTTAAGTTGGTGTAGTTGGCAGATTCAGAGGTCTGGATCCAGGTAAGTACTTTGTGATTAGATGGCTTAAACTAGATTTTAAAGAAACTTCATTAAATGTCACTTATCAGTTCTTCTAAAACAACCATTAGGACCGTTCCAAGAAATTTCAACTAACATTTAATTAATAATGACACCGGTCCTCACCTGTCATGCTGTTCAATATATTCAACAAGTTCAGACTCAATGTAGGGCTTTCCTGGAATGGTGACGGGTTCCTCCATGAATGGCTCATAGAAATCAACTTCATTCAGCTTCAGCTTCAGCTTCTTGGCAATCTGATATGATGTTGAGAGAAAGGCAAGAAAAAAAACATGAAATACAAAGTTAAAATGTTCACGCTTTTGTGTATACATAAGATAATAAAATAAAAATGTACACAAGAACTCAAACAAACAATTTAAACCTTGGGGTCAAATGTGGCAAAGAATTTGACGAAGGGGTGGAACTCTTCAGCAGCATCATCATACTCTATGAAGTCTGGATGGAGAAAGTAAAACACATTATTAAGCATTTGATTTAAAGAACGATTATCTGTTTGAAGCTCAGTCTTAAGATCATAATCTTCAACGTACGAGGAGACTTCTCGCTCTTGAAATAGCCAACCAGCTTGATGACCTCATCGATGTTGTGGAAGCCCTTCAGCTCGCGCTCGTTGTCAATGATCTCCACGGGGTCTTCAATCACCTGAAGAGAGACGCTGCTTAGATGCTTCCATTGATAAAACAAGTGTGCACAATATATCTATCTTCCACATAGATTTAACCCAAGTACACCCTCATCACTGACCATACATTACTTACATCATAGAGGAACTCAACCAGGGTGTCTGCAGCGAGCTCTCCATCGTACTCGATGATCTCGTTGTCAGCAAAGATGTAGATACTTTCCACTTCGTCCAGACCTTGTAAGAGAGTTAAAAGACACATTTATGCCATGATGATTGTTATGTATGTTCCTACATTATGATAAGTAAATTATTTTTATGCATAACTTTTAGATAAGTTTCAGTGGTCGAAAAATAGTTCTTCAATATACTTTAAAGTTTGATTCCACAATTGCAACTGCGATGATATGTTGTGGGTGATAACAGGTCCGAAAAGCCCCTTAATAAGTATAATTTGTTGTTCTGTTCTGTGGTATCTTTGTTGTGTCCTGTCTCATGTGAGTTTTCTGTTCATGCTCTGTCTCCTTGGCTTGTTGGCTTACCCCTTTGTTTGGACTCTTGTCTAGTGCTCCAATGTAAGCCTGGTTTGTTTATTTCAATAAACCTTTTTGAACTGCATCCTCCTCACCAATGTCTGCATTTGGGTCCACAGCTCTATTTTCCTGCCTCTGCATTCAGCATTTAACACACGTACTATGTAAGAGGAACCGGTTGCTATTGGAATATTTGAAATTTTCAAATTTGCTATAGCTAATGCAACGCTAATAAACATGTAATACTGCTATCTTATATATTTACTTGTTTATCTAGTAATAATGCTTATGGTAATGTAATGGTGGAATGGCTCAAATTCCACATATTTGTAACAAACCACAAATATAGCTTGATAATCCATGAATACTCTTCATTTCCTGTAGAATTTCTATAGCCATATTTTGCCTACATGTAGCATTTTGCAATAGCAGTATATATCTGAACTAGTAAAGAAAATTTATTAATACTTATTGCTGAGGTTTGTATTTTTAGACAAAAAAATGTTTCAGGTTTTTGGATATCACACGCCCCGTTTTGTTTTCACTTTCTTCAGCCTTAAACTCAAGGGTTTGGGATTTTTCAGCAAACTTTTTACAGCTCCAGCACCTCTTGTTACAAAAAAGCTGTGACACCTCTGGTCAACACTTGAGGGCAGGGTTGCTTCATTTATTGTCTATACTGCATTAGGCCTCAGACATTGACAATTACGTGTATTATTACATATTTTTACTCTTTTTATAGAATTTTTAGTTCATCAGTCTTTTGTCAATTTTGTATTAATTTATTAATCAGTGACCATGGAATACCACTGGATAGGTGTTAATTTAGTCCAAGTGTACAATAAACCCACACATATACAATCCTAGTTATTTATACAGATTGTTTTCACCATGCAATGTTTCTGTCAGTGACCAGCAAGCTTACCTAGCTTCTTGGCAACAGCAGAGTCCTTCTTTTGATCCACCAGGCCAAATCCAATGTCCTCATCATCAAGATCATCCAGAACTTGGGCTGCAAGCTGGACAGAAAGACACAGACATATGCAGAGGGTGTTGTATTTATTATCATGCCAGTTCTGATTCTATCTTTGGCCCATCTTAGCAATTCACTCATCAGTCCATGATATACATTCCAAATGTCAGAACCCCTATAAAAACATACTTTTATTTTAATTTACATTACCCCTTGGCATTTCATATTAATTTCAAGGCCTTAAAAGCAAAAGCTTTGGCTTGCTGTCTTGCACTTTCTAAATCTGAGTGAAACTGAAGCCAACAATTGACAGCCCTTATAGCCGGCATGAGAGGAGCATGGACAGCGGAGTTTCCAGAAGAACAAGAGGGGCAGAACTTGAGCCAACTATGTCGAGGAGAAGAGACGCTGCAACAGGTGTGGTGGAAAGGAAAGGAGCTCACATATTGCAAAAGTAAAGCCACTGCATACATGCGCATACATATTTACACTGTAAACAAACAAACTTAAGCATACATTTGTGTTTTTAGCTCTCTTTCTTCCTACACACATATTATTTCTCTCTATATATATTTGTCACAGTTGTATACAAACATATACAACCATTTTCTATTTGTTCTCTATTGTCACTACATTCAGCTCTTGCACAGTATTAAAGTATGATTGCCCCTTTAAATGTGAGGTTACACTTCGCATGAAGTGAGTCAAAAGCATGTTATGTAGTGGATTGCAAAGCTGCACAACAAACTGGATAACATTCATAAGCAGCCAAATGCCTCAAAGCACCAGCACAAATAGCTTATGTAGTATGTATAGTATGGTATAGTATGTGCTATATTGTTCTTCACAGGCAATATTTAATGTCATCCATTATTCTGGTCTCCAGACACTTTAGTTCATGATTAGACACATGGCCAGTTTCTCTCTAATCTGGTTGGGGACATTGGCCTACTTGCCATGAAACACTAAAGCAAAATAATCAGCTAATAGCAAATTATCTCTCAAATCAGAAAAAAAACATATTTTCTTACTACTACTCCCCTACTCTTGTCTTGGTAGGTTCAGTCTTTTAAAAAAGAGTTCAGTCTAAGAAATATGCTTTATTGCAGAGAGTTAGATGAGAGGATCAATTTATCTTTTACGTTTCACATTTATGGATTCAGCAAACACTGTTTCTAGTATTTACTCGTACCGAAGCTAAGACTATAGGCTAACTGCCTGCTGGCTATAACATTATAAGGACAGATATGATAAAGGTAACAATCTTCTCACCTAACTCTTTACAAGAAATCAAATATGTGGATTTACCCATGTCAAACAATAATACATTTAAGATATCAGTTTCTGTAACTTATCCCCCACATAAAACAATGGAATCTCCCTTGTGCTGCCCAAAGCTTCAAAGCTTTGTTCCACAGACATCTCTGTGAAGCATTTTCCCTGGTACTATTTCTTGGGTTTGAGTGTAATTTTTCAGTGCTTTGAGCAGCACAATTGAAATACAATTCATTTCTGTTGGACTAGGGTGATGGCAAAAACTTTGACTAATATCTCGGTACATAAACCAAAACTACCTGCAAGGTAGGTCATCACAAGTAGCAAATCAGAAAATATGAAGTTTGTGATTTGGATGACCCTCTATGATCACTGATGGTTGCAAGGAAAGATGGATGGAGGTTGGATGGATGGATGGACATGTTAAAGCGTAATTAATAGGTTAGATGGGAGCCTTTTTCGAACAATTTTACTTCTTTCTCTTCTCTCAAGTAAATCCGCTTGCTATGGTACACAAAGGTACAGTCAAAATATAAACTCAAACTGGCACAGCCCAAGCTTCTGCTGCTTGACTTTGAAAGCAGTTCAGTCTCCGCTGGTCTGTTGCTTCATGTAATTTCATCTGTTTTAAACCAAACTGCAGTCAATGAGTAGAAGAGAACAATCAGCAGATACTGCAGCAGCAGAAGAATCTGTTTCGCAGCCCAGCTTTACAGACACAAAAGGCAGACCTTAACATACCTGAAAGATAATTGCTGCTTGACTTGTGATCAACTGCAAGAAGAGGTAATGCTTTAGGGCAAAGCACAATAGTCACAGCCTCCAGGTTTACAACAAATCGGAGTGGCCTTCACAGGAGAAAAAAACAGGCCCAAACTTAAATACTGAGATTGAACTCAGGTGATTAAAGCCCCATTCACACAGGACTACAGCTAACTTTACTTTAAGTTCCCCTATTTAGCCTGTACATACATTTAATAAATAGTTTATAACACATTATAATGTCAATAGACATAGCTATATGGACACTTTTATGTATTTATTAATGTAGTTATTATTGAATTATTTGTCAGCAAAACTTTTATTTTTGAAGACTTATGCCTTCTCGGTTTTATTTAACCTGTATTTTACAATATTTTAGGACTATACTGAATAGTTCAAAGTTTCATTCATAATATTGTAATATATTAATAATATTACTAATAATAATATATTAGTGATATATATTCTAAATCAACATTTGAATGATGCACAGCTTTTTTTCATGTCTGTTCATTCTGCAGTGTGTGAAGCTGGGACACTATAAAACATTGCGACCAGGTTACATCGCTGTCTCTCTTTTTTGCTCTCTGTCAAGTATGTATCTATGTTACTAAGCACACACAGCAAACAGTATGATGCATGGCTTCAGCTTCATGCATTCTCTCAAAATCCCAAATCCTGCAGGATGGTTTCTTCTTGCAGGATTTTGCTGAGTTGTCGCTGTGTTTATTTGTTCTCCTCAATGCCGCTGTCCTTGTTCACTCTCAAGCTGGCTGCTGCTCTCTCTCTCTCTCTGCAACTTTTGTAATTTTGTTTACAAAGAGCAGATGACAAATCCTACTCATTCTGCCTGTATTTAACCATTTTTTAGAGTGATGCTATCATAAAATATGAAAAGACATTCAAAGCTTCATTTGAAAACTTCCATAGAATTTCATTTAGTACAGCCCTACTATTTATTGTTATTCATTATCTGTTCAGTTTTATGCACCATATATCTGGAACAGAAAACTGCAGATCTGCTGCAACTCTTAGTTCTTATTAAATTGTAGCTCTAATTAAATCGAATTTGAGGCCTGTCTGTCCTAATATATAGTGTTTTTACTTTCTATTTGACTCTTTTTCATGTTGTATTTATGTATTATGTTTTTATATTGCCCAATTTTTCTTTTGTAAAACACTTTGAACTGGTCTTGCTCATAAGGCAGTCTACTTTCTTAGCTGCCCACATAAAGGAGTTAATGTTGTTAAATACAATAATAAACTTATTTCTGCTTCTAACTACATTATAAGGGATTATTAACCATTTATTAAGTTTTTATATACGGTGTATAATGTTAAATAGGGGACTTAAAGTAAAGTATTAAGGGCCTATCATTACCTGAGGACCTCATGTTATTTGTACTAAATGCAGCCTGTTTGCTTAATCTTGCACACATGTGCTATGTCTGTAATCCAAAAACGGAAATTTCCACCTCAAAATACCTTCAACATTTTAAGAAGCACAAAAGTCATCTGCCAAAATTTCTGAATGCTGCCCGCTGCTATTCCCACTCTCTGCTCGTCTTTTTTCTTTTAACAGAAATAATACGAATGTCTTAGGAATGTTTATATTTTAAGTTTAATTTCCATTATATTCAATTTAGTCAGTAAATTTTAATTAAACAGATTTTGTTTTTACTGTAGAAAAGTGACAGACGTCAATTTCTACTTCACATGAAGTCCTGAGGTAATGCTAGCTACAGTAAGTGTGAATAGGATTTAACACAAGAAATTAAACAATTATTGAATCATTTAGAGTGCAGTGTATGCCAGGGATTAAATAACAACTCAGACACAAAACACAAATGACTTTTTTAACTTCCGGTGGAAGAATGGCAGAAGTCTTTTAAAGAAGACATCTGAAAACACCAACAATACTATAACATACGTGACTTGCCAGATCAGATTCTCCAGTTTAGAAACTATTGTCCAAAGCTCATCCTATGTTCCCTTTCCTGTTACCGAATGGTTTGGCAATATTAGTAACACTGGGGTATTTATAAGAGGGTTGAAGTTATGGGTGCTTGCAGTGGGGTGGAAAGCAAAGCAAGGAGTCCCACAGCTATATAAGGCATGTAAGAAAGCATGTTGGGCAGCAGAAAAGAAAGCTAATATCTGTTACATATAGAAATGGGTGTGGAAAGGGGGGGGGGGAGGCAGGCGGGGTTGATGAATGGAAGAAGACACTTAACACTCCACAGCCATCATCTCTTCCTATCGTTTTTTTTCCTCACTCCAACATCTCTCACTTCTGTATACTGTTTTTTTTCATGATTACCTCTTTTCTTTCGCACTCTATGTGTCCATCTGGATAATTTGTCCTAACTTACAACCTTTCACCCTTCCTCAGCTGTTCCCTTGCTATCACCCAACCCATCTAGAAATCTGAGTGCAAGCGAAAGGTCAGCAGTGTAATCGCTTGGCTCCATCTCCCACTGCCCAGTCAGTGTCAGTATGTCAGGTGACACAAGATGAGGGCAGAGTGCCATGGTGAGTTGTCAAAAACGTGCTCTGGGTCCCTGGTGCACTTTGCTGTGACACCAAATGATGAGCTAGGAGAGGATGACGAGGTTCGCACTGCAGCAGAGGGGTCACATTTCATCATAACATAGCTGCCCACATGCTTATTCTACATTGCTCAATGCAGGTTAACCTATATATTGGTTACGTTGGTTTAATTGGACTTGAGTGGCAGGTGTTATTGCCACCCAGTTAGACATGTTTGTCTGAAATGAGTGTTTTTATTTTCAGTGGGGATCACCCTCTTAAACTTACCAGTCTCTGATTTGTTCTCTCTTTGCTGCATCTGTTATTCAGTGGTGCAATACTCCACTGAATATCTATGTGGATTATCAAACTCTCCACCCTTGCTTGGCTTGAACAGTGTCTCTGAAAAAGTTATATCTTACTGTTGTAGTTAGCTAAAAAATGTACTTCACCTTTACTTGTTCATTTGGCAGATGCTTTAGTCCAAAGAAACATACACATGTGGTACAGTAACAGTTCAAGCCCCGGTAGATCAAGTTTCATGTCAACAAATGTCTGCATAAACAATTTGAACCATTTCTGGATGTTCTACCTGATACAAGTGAGTGTGAAGAATGGCAAACGTCTACCTAAATGTTACATAATCCACATCCCCTCTGTTCAGTTATATCCTTAATGTGGTATATAAAAAACCTCATAATTTTGCAAAAATATCCAGAATTATAGCTTCCATTTGTCACAAACATGGTGTGGTGTTACTGACCAATGCTTGTGACGAGGAACAGCAAATGTAATTGCAAGATGACTGTATTGTATTGATGTTTGATTGAGTTGTATGAATGATTCCTTCCCCAGGTGCCAAGATTTCAGAAGTCACGCTTTAGTACATAGAATTATTTCAAGGCATTTCCATTCTCATGACATACAATTTGCTTTTTCTACTGCGAAGTAATTGGGCACTTTGCCTGAAAAAATCATCAGGCTTTCCAGGACATTTCAGATAAGAAAAACCTCTCAAACAAAGAAACAAATGATAAAGCAAGACTGTAATCACAGTCATTTACATGTCATTCATCCCTACATGCATAACAGCTTTCCAACCATCAACTCAGGTAATTTCTATACCTGCTTATTTGTCTTCATCATCTGCAAAAGTTGGAGATTAGCTTAGTAAAGTAAGGTACACTCTGGACCCATTCATTTAACAGCATACCTCTTGACTTCATGAATCTCTTGGATCTTACTGTAAACTGTTCACACAACTAATAAGAGGAAATAACTCCTGTTGGACTTTCAGCTCATTGCCCACAGAGGAGGATGTAAAGCCATGTTTTTATTTTCCCTTTCAACAAAGACCAGTGATGGACAAAATGACACAAATCTGAAGTAGCAGTCTGACATAAACAGTGTTGGGAAAGTTGGAAATGTAACAGGTGACCGATTATAAGTTAGCCTATTCAAAATGTAATATTAGTGTAACTGTTTTAATTACTTTATCAAAGTAAGTAATTTAACTTCTTACAATAAATTACTTTTTAATTACTTTTCTAATTTGTAATGAATCTTTTCATCCATTAACCATATTCTAAAGACAGATAGAAAGGCACTTTAACTGGCAGATGGATGGCGCTGCAAATTCAAACATAAAAACCAATCAAAAGCATCAGAATAGCATCAAACTTTACTGAACGGCTGCGGCCGGAAATGGCAATCAAGACATTGGGCGCATTAAAAACATGCAAAGCAACAAAATTAATATTATTCAACAAATAGCCAAGCTTATTACAGAAAATATTCAGATGTAACCCCCAATGTAATCATGAAAATTTTCATAAGTAACCTTTTTTCCCAGAAACTGTAACAGATTACATTTACATTTATTTTGTAATTGATTTAGGTGACAAACTAACATGTAACTAGTTACACCCTGACACTGGACGGACTATAAGCTGAGCTAAGTTAGAAAGAGTACGGGCTGTCAATCAATGAAGGCAAGGCAAGGAGGTGGGTTTCCTGCCCTCATGTTCCTGCCTCACACCTGTTGCTACAATTATTGTTATCAGTCAGATTTTAATTGTCATTAGTATTGTTATCGTTATTAGTATTATTATTTTCATTTATGTCTGTACCATCTTTACTGTTTAACCCCCACATGCACACGCCACACACACAAACACACACACACACACACAATTAAAACAATAAAATTTAAAAGCATAGCTTTAGCCGCCTGCAATGGACTGGCGACCTGTCCAGGGTGTACCCCACCTTTCACCCGATGCCGTCTGGGACAGGCTCCAGCCCCCCTGTGACCCTGTACGCAGGATAAGCCATTTACGATTGATAGATGGTGCATAGCTTTAGCTGTCATTTGGTGCAGTAGGCAGTGCTAAATAGTAAAACCTTGCCATAAAAGTGGTCAGAGTCTGAGCTTGTCTTATAGTATCACCTGGGAGATTATTCCAGGGCTTTGTGGCATGATAACAGAACGCTGCGTCAACGTGTTTTGTTCTTGGGACAGCTATTTGCCATTTCAGAGATAAATTTGGGCCTAGAGCCACAGACTTGTAGACAAGCAGCAAGATTCTGAGGTAAATTCTTTGAGTGACAGGTAGCCACTATAAGGATTTTAGAACTGGTGTAATGTAGTCATATTTCCTAGTTTTTGTCAGGACCCTGGCAGCTGCGTTCTGAATACAGTGGATTTGCTGAATAGCCTTTTTTGAAAGCCATGTGAAAAGACCATTGCAGTAACTCAATCGACTAGAGTGGGCAAAGGAAAGCATGTGCAAAAGTATAGAGAATTTCTTTAAAACTAAATGTTTACTAAAAGCTAAAACTTTAAATCATAACACCTGACACTCACATATTTTTGGCTTTGTAATTCAAGAGAGACAATGTGTTTCCTGTTCATTTAGTATGGGCTGAGTTATGCAGAACCACCTTCTGGCTTCAATACTCATGCTTTGAAATTATGTTATTTTGTACAACAATGCTTGCAGATCTGGAAGAATTTGGGTGTATACTCTCTGTGTAAATCATAGACAACGTGGCATAAGCCTCATCTTTATTTATCGATTTACCCAGCACTGTCCTTCTTCTCTCCCTCTACCGCGTCAGTACCACACCTGGTACTTTGAAAAGGGCAGAATAAACCATCAATGTAAGGGAATTTGCTATCTAGTACTCTTTTCTATCATTGGTCTTTTTGTTTGGTTGTTTCCATGTGTGTTTCTTTTGTGAACAGCTGAAAAGTTAATGAGTCACACATTTGTATGTGTGTGTCACCTTATGATGTAAGTCACTCAGCGAAAACCCAAAGGACACAAACACGCATTCAGTGTCACAGTCTGCCTCACTGTCCCTCATCTGTTTCCCAGGCTCCTTCATCGCCTGTTTCTGTTTATCCACCAGGTACCCCCCTGTGAAGGCTAGGGTAATTTTTAGGGGCTACGGGGGCTGTCAACTCCTTTAAGACGAATATAGTTAGCTAGCTAGCTAACTCTAACTCTACAAAACTAACGGAACTTTAACCTGGACCTACCTACCTGCCTGCCGGCCTTCCTTCATTCCTTTCTTCAGAATCAATAAATCATTAAAATCGTCTTGTCTGCCCCGACTGTCTGCACTTCAGTCCCTTCCCTGATGCCACTTTACTCACTGTTTTGACACTCAGACTTTTAACCAGTTTTAGGCTAAAATGTTTGAGACCTAAAAATGGTAGCATCCTTCCTCAAGAAGGCACTGTTTGCTGGATTTTAAAGTTAACAAGGTCCTCTTGCAATGCTGATATAATGTAATCAATTTCTCTTTTGTAATCAGATTTTCAACTGTTTTTAAAAAATTATACATTCAGATCCCCCCCCAAAAAAGTAATGCTAAATATTGCCACATATTGTCTACACTACAGTATGCTTCGGTACATGCTTTGGTATGTGTTATAAACAGTAAATGAGCTACATTATGGTACTTTAACATATAAAACAGTTGGTAATACATCCAACAAAAAAGCGGTAAAATCACACTATGTTCTTTCTCAAATCTTCTTAAACATCTGGTCCGCTACCTGAAAAATTGCTGAATTTGTAAAATTAAGTACCATTAAAAGGTTTTCAAAGCAGCATGATTCCCCATCTTCCTGTATGAGCAAGTATCCTGGGATCTTTGCAAAATTAGAAGCGAGCTCTTCCCCCCCAGCCAGATAGTAAATTAATAATAACTGCTGTAACACATCAGGACGTGCTACACCAGGTTGTTACGTAACACTGCGCCGGGGTGGTCATGAAAAATTCAGATACAACAGTGTATAAAACGCACTCTGGCTTGCCACCATCTACTGCACTGTTTTGGAAGGAAGTGATCAGAAATAAGATGCTAAAAGTAGATGTGTTTTTGATTTTTGAATGACTGTTTTTAGAGACTATAAATCCTTTTTAACTTAACTCTATTTTTACTTCCATAGCACAACATGGTCTTATGGGAATATGTGATGAAATGCACGGAAAGCTTTTAGAAATCTTACAGGCACACAAGCTGACTCAAATACAACATAACAAACTGTGAGGCCAGACATGTCTGGGACCATCTGTGAATGACTCACTTTGACAGCAATAACCCATAGTGCATGTCCCATAACAATCTCAGCTAGTAAACTCAGAATCTCGCCTGCATTTGAAAGGCTTGTTTTTGTGAGTTACATAAAAGCCTGCAGGTGTTCCAATGCAACACATTTTTCAGGACAAGCAAGTTATTTAAATTTGCTGAGAAAAAAACAGTTAACTGAGCGTCTGTATTCATACGGTGGTTTTTGTCACAGTAAGCCACTGGTGCTAGAAAAAAAAGTAAGTGACATTTCAGTGGCAGTTATAGACCAGTTTTATTGAGGAGGCCTCAGTGCTGTCTTTATTCAGGTCCATCACTTTGTGCAATGAATATGTATAATATGTAAGACAAGTTCTCAACATCATAAAATTCCCACTTAAATTTTTCATGTTGAACCTTGATCTCCAGTATTTCCTTGACATTTTTCTGTCATGAATAAGTGATGTGAAAACTTTCCCTGATACAGATAATGGAGGAGGGGGAAAGCACAAAAAAACATTCAGTGGAAAAAAGCACCCAGAAAAAGTACCAGTATGTTATGTTGAGGGATAAAGCGAGCACAGCAGGTTCATTCATAAATAATTATGTACAGCAAGAAAGTCTCCATACTGTAACACACTGCATGTTTCCTACAACTGTATTTGTGATTCCCAGTAACTTCAATTAATAATATTTTCCTTTTTCCGCTGACTTTTTCCTTCTCACATGACAGTACATTCACAAGAGTACATTCATTGAACAAAACATCACACACACAGTAGATCACTGTTCATTTTTAATTTGTTACCGTGAGCCAACATTGTTGTTTTTTAAGCATGGCCATGATCGTTCCTTTACTTTTGTCATGGATTTATTATTAACGACTAAGGACCTCTACCCTTAGAAAGGTAGTCATTTAACCCAAGCCACAGAGATGTCCCTAACCAAGTCATTTTTGTGCCTAAACCTAACCATAGCTGTGTCTTTACTTTTTTGGTTATTTTAATAGTTTTGTAAGACAAAGACAGATCATCCTGGGGCATCAGATCAGAAAAGGCCTCTATGATGATTTTGATGATGAGTTTTGTTTTGTTTTTTAGGAAAAAGTGTCCAAATTCTAATATGAAGACAGTCAGTCATTACTGTGGTAAGAGTGGTAGAGGCGAGTTGGATGGTGGGTGAGATAAAATTAGCATGACAGAAACAATACACAGGCTCTCTGCCATGCACCAAAGGGACAATGTTTGCCTCTTGTTGGGAGCTGCTGACAGGTCATTTGTTGAGCTGCAAAGTGTATGGACACACAAGACTCCTCAGCTAATTTAGAATAAACAATGACACTGACTTTGTGAAATTTTGATTTTAGGTACATATTGCTATTATGCTGAAGGGAGTTTTCCAAAGTAAAAAAAAAGTTACGTCCTGATGATGTCACTATGACATCATCAGCGTTATCTCAGCTTGATACTTTTTAATAATAGTAAACTTGCATTATAAACTTGAGCTGTGGGGTTTGAAACAAGTGGGCATTAACAGGGACAGAGGGTTTCTAATGAAATATTTTAATGTATTGGATTATAGGAAATGTAGGATCCAGTGATCCAGTGATCCAGCGATCCAGCGATCCAGTGCCTCTGCTGCTTCAAATTTTACCATTCTTTCATCTTCTCTTTAGAGCACCCCAACTTTATGAAGTGCAATACTAAATGGTATATATTAATTGCTATATATTTTTTACTTTTACTTTTTTTCATTTTGATTTCATCTTGAAATTCGTTTTTGAGATAATTTTTCTTGTGTTTGCTTCCAATTTATTTATTCATATTATATTGCGCATGGGTATATCCTCTTATATTGCTCCTCCTGCAATGGCAGATTTCCTTGGGGTTATAAGAATTAGCTATTGTCTATTTATGATTTTTCATGAAGGAGTTTAAGGAGTTCATGGGTCTGAAAAATACATCAGGTACATCATATGCTATGAAAACAAAAACAGTTCAGTTTAACTAAATGGTAACATGGGTAATCTTTAACTTGGCCATGTAGCAAAAACACATTCTTTCCACTAAATCTGATAGTAAGCTAGGTAGAATAGGAAAAATTCACTTATATTATATAGTTTTTGGCAGAAATAGAAACTTACATACCATTAAATATGTCCAAATGACTTTAGTGGGCTGTACACACTATGTTAATGTTGACTATGATGTCTAATGTCTTTGATAGGATTCTGTGAAGGATTTTATATATATATATATATAAGCCACACTTCACATCCAGGCCTAGTACAATAGCTGCTTCATGGAGCACTAGTGACTATAAAGCCATTAAGTGTTTACTGGATGAGATATGCAGAGGCTGCTTATGAAAATTCACAACACTATTCATACACTATTCATTCGCAGAGAGAGGTTTTATACCACCATGATTGTATTCTAAAATACGTTCTTCTAAACTTACAAAATATGTCAATTCATATACCTCAGAAAGGATGGAGACATCATTCCATGCCTGGTAGAGTTTGGGCACAATAAATCAACTTTAAAACTGCAGTTCATCATATTCAGTCTGCAAAATACCTTCCTGAATAAACAAAAAAAGAGAAATATCCAAGTATCATATTTTACGGTATATGCTCAGTTCATATACATTACTTACCAAACAGATGCGCAGTCATGCCTGTGATTAATGAGATGTATCTATTTCTCTTTTGATAGAAAGAAAAAATGGAGATATTGGGCATAGCACTATTGAATAAAATATTTAATACTTCTTAGGTGATCCATATTGTGAAGCGCATCAGGCAACAAACTATATCATTTCAATGAGGAGCAAACAACAGGTGGCTTTTGACATGGATTAAACTGGATCAGCCATGATTCTAGTTTTGCTGGCAGACGTCATCGGAAAATAACACTGAAGACATTATATCTAAACATAAATCACATCCGAATTAGTTCTTAATGTAGCGCCTCTTTCACACTGTTAATTGGAGGATTGAGATGTAGCACAAGGAGGGTAAGAGGAGATCTATCAAAATACGATGTTACTTGCACACAACCTGACAGCAGTGTCACTTAATAGAGGAAAATGTTAAGTACTGACAGCTGAAACTGGTCCTCCAAATTAAATGTCTTGGAGCTAAAGTATCTAATCTGGACTTCATGAGGTAAAGGGGCCATTGGGGACTTGGCCTGTTGGCCCAGCCTGGTCAAAGATAACTTGGCGGTAATGAGATCCAATCCTACTTTTGCATTCTGAATGCTGCATGTCAATATCTGTCGCTTAAAATCAGAGTCATTAATAGTTATCTGGCGGCCTGTCAGGTTCATAGGTCTTGCATGAGAAGAACATGCTTCGTAGGACAAATGGGTTAATAGTGACTCTGATTTAGTAGAATTACACTTTATGAAACAGAGAATTTCAAATATGGCTTAGTTTGATAAGTCAAGGTTACTCACAGAGCAAATTATGCCATTATAAATTTTAGAGTAATATTCAAGAGATTTTATTTAAATACTAGAGAAACATCAGGCAGTGGCCATAGCATAGAGAAATTGAGGTGGTTCAGCAGGATAAAGCCATGTTGGCTAAGACAGCACATACAACATTAGTCTCGCTCTTTCTCTCTCACTGTCAATATCATCCACTACCATTAAAAAGGTAAGAGCGAAATGTATTGTGACGGTGAAAGGAGGAGGGCTTCAACCGTTCGTTTGGATAATGGTTTCCACAGCGACAGTCTGACCTTTTTCCAGATCTCTCAATAGGTAGAAGGAGATAAGAAAAGACAAAGCAGAAGCCCCTTTTTAATCTCTGCACATTACTGTATAAGACTTTTGTAGGTTTGCCTTGTGTGTACCTATCACCTTTCTCATTTATTAGCATCGTTTTTTGCAACCTGGGGAGATTAAAGAGGACAAAAAACAGCCCTTGAGTGATGGATGTGTAAGGAGAGCTGGAGACAAGGTATCAGGCAGGACCACATATGAAAGCTGCATCTTGCAGTCCATAGACAACGATAGTGTAACGAGTCATTTTGTATGAGTTATGATTCCAAAAACAATAATCCACCATTTTACAGCCACTGCTTTCACAATGCAAGTTTATGGGGAAAAGTCATTTTGGGCCAGTGTGTACCATGTGATGTTAATTTGGCTTCAAAGCATTGCTTGCTGGGGGCTTGCTTCGGGCAGTGTATTCCTTTAGGTCTTCTCTTATACATAAGGCCCTGTAACTAACTGTTTCTCTCTGCACTATGGGGTCTCTCGTAGCAATATAATGATCAAAGAATTAAGGCTTATTTTACTGCCTGTCGAGAGGAACAGCAGTGCTTCAAGCTAAATGCTAATATGGCTAGCTTGTATACAACAACAATGCTAAAATGTTGATGTTGAGCTGGTATAATGTTAACCATTTTTTTCCATCAGCTTGTTATTGTGCTGACATTTGTTAATCAACACTAAACACAAAGTACAGCTGAGACTGATGGGACTGATAGGATCGTTAGCTTGGCCAATATCTGATTTCCTTTATTTTGATTGGACAGGTTTGATGGTCTGATGGTGTCTAAAAGCTTTTATTTACTAAAGCGATAAGAATTAATCCTGAGGATGACATGATTGCGTGTATCATTTTTATACACTATATGTATGGCTGCTCATACAGAAACTATCTCCAAACTGCCAAAGCAAGTTCTCTGGTGGCATTTATATAAAGGTGAAACCCTGCAGTGTAGGTAAATGGGTTTTCTATTTCTATGTATGTCAGATGCAATCTTGACAGTTAAAGTATGTAATAATCATGGCTTTGCCAAGTTCTGAGCAGTTATGTAGTGCTATTAACTTTGTTTAGCTATATGTTTCTGTAGGTTATCTGCTTTTATGTTCTATGCCATTTTTGATAAGCCATATCTGGAGGCATTATGTTTTTGCATAGTGTCTGTGCTATTCCCTGTAACATCATAATGTCTTGAAAAACACTTTTTTTTGGCCATTAAAGAAAACCACAACTCCTATAAATTAGTGCTGATCATCACCCAGTGACTTAGTGAGTTATGCCTACAGTCCATGGAGATCTTCACATCTAAAAATGCCAGGATAAAAAAATAAAATAAAACAAAAGCAGTTGGTAAACATGCCTCTACCAACAAAGTGGTTGGTAGAGGCATAAAACAAGGAGATAATTCTTTTTTTTAATCTTCTATACTTCAATATAACGTTTATATAACTTACCAAGAGTGCATTTAAAACTAATATTAATGATAATGATAATGGTAAAAATAAAGCTGCAACCCTATATTATTTTTTAGAAATTGCATTTCTTGTCCCTCTCTGGCTGGCAGATAGTGTAGTATGGTATTCAGGAAAGGGTGTTCATGCAGGTTACTGAATAGTCTATGGTGTGTGTGTGTGTGTGTGTGTGTGTAGGGGGGAGGGGTGCTAGGTGGTGTGTTGGTAAAGACAGTGGCAAGTGAAAGATCACTGCAATCTGAGCTGTGTTGTGTGCAGTGATATGGTATGGGTATTTACAGTATGCAGTATGCCAAAGGTCAGCATTCAGAGAGAGAGAATGAACATGCAGACAGCAGACAAGCCATGAAAAAGATAGATAGATAGATAGATAGATAGATAGATAGATAGATAGATAGATAGATAGATAGATAGATAGATAGATAGAT
>JAPMOB010003184.1:0-32765 GCA_029875015.1 Lepomis gibbosus | reverse complement strand
CTGCTTTTCTTGTTATTTGCATTTCTCTTCTGTCGCAGTCACATACCTGCAGTCATGTCTCTCTGTAATATAATGTACACACCTTTCTTATATACAGTCTATGGTGTACACACA
Organism: Lepomis gibbosus; assembly: GCA_029875015.1. Taxonomy (NCBI): domain Eukaryota; kingdom Metazoa; phylum Chordata; class Actinopteri; order Centrarchiformes; family Centrarchidae; genus Lepomis; species Lepomis gibbosus. The sequence goes on along the minus strand of JAPMOB010003184.1, from coordinate 32,651 downwards.
CACACACACACACACACAAGGCAAAAAAGAAATGTAAATCTCGTCAGTGGAGGACCAGACTGCATTAGACTGTGACTCATTGAACTGTGTGGAGGAAGGATTAAGGAACAACTGTTGTGTCACAGAAGCTCCCAGCTGAGAGGTGTGTGGAGGCCTGAGAGACTCCCTCAGGCTAAACTTGTCTTCAGTGGCAGGAAGTGGGATATGGCAGTGTGTGTCAGGGATGGGTGTGTCTGTGCTGCAGCTTCTACATCTGTTTTGGCATACATCATCACATCACAACACATAGTAATAGTTACATCCTCATGATAAATGCTTGGTGCTTCACTTGTTGCATCATCTGGGTGCACCGGGCACATGGGAAAGAAAAGTTTTGGGGCTTGCCAAAATGGAACATTTTTCAAGTTTTCTTGGGAATGTACCACCTTTTAGTTTATTTTTCATTACCTTTGTTGAGGAGAGAGAATAGTTCTGTACAAGAGTAGAGTTCACTAAAAGACTTATAAAAGAATATTATGTAAAAAATAGTATTTAGTTAACTTTTTACAAGTTTTTTTAAACCTTCACAGTTCATTTTGAAGCATGATACCCATTGGATACATGTGCTGACAATATATTAAAATTCAAAGTTTGAGAAACTGAAGAAAATCCTAGAATTTGAGTTACCGTAAAACTAATTTCAGTCAGCCAAGAATGGAATTTGGTAATTGTTATCACCTTAATAAATGTGTAACATACAGTGATTCAGTCATTTAGAGGGGGGCATGACATGAAAATTTCTGTTCTAAAAAGCCATACTTCTTTAAACCTTGGAGGCAACGGAAAAAAGCTCAATACACAACACTGACATATCATAAACCTTTAAGAAGATATGTCAAACCTTTTAGCAAGAATTTCTCATTATATCCAGCAGCTAGCAAGAAACATTATCATTCATTTGGAGTTGTGTTTCTGGCCACCTGAAACCTGTTTTTGGTCTCTACCACCCACTGAATGTCTCTTTAGCTTCTAAATGCTCCACTATGTTCACAGACTAGTTGTTAATTTTGTTTGCCCTGTGTTTGGTTCTCCGCAAGCAGTGTAAAGTGGATTTGTCAGATCTTTTTGGCTGAAAACAGCTGCCTACTGCTGCTGGAAATAAGGTTGATGAGAGTGGTGAGACTGAACATAAAAAGTAAAGTTGCTGTTAAACCAAATGATTGATAATTCTCTGTGGGTTTGTCACTATGAGCAACTTGTATAATTTTACACATTTACTTGATCTATATCCAAATATAGATTCAGGCAGGTTAGATTTAAAATGCAGACTGAATAGAAACTGTCTTATATAAATCTGCTCCTTAAAATGTGTGTCATACTAAAGTTATGGCTTGAATAATGTAGATTTGAAGTTGAAGGCTACAACTTATCAACTCACAATAGCAGATTTACTTCTGCACCTCCTTTTTTCTGTCTGTTACTACAGAAATGACACCTTGGATGAATTTTGCCTCTTGCCACTCATGCTGTGCTTTCACCACCATAACAGGTTATTTTTACACAAACTGATTGTCACAGTAACAAGCATAAATCATCCCATAGCAGCCAAAAGCCAGTCATTCTGTCCCATTTAGCATCTGGGAAGTTTGCCTTGACAGAGCCTGGGCTGTATGTATTTGTTTGCTTTCTTCCTCTTCCACTCTCCCTCTCTGTTTCATTGACCATGGTCACATTCTTCGGAGGTCTCAGTGTTTTCCAAAGGTTAGCACCACGTGATGGTTGGACCCCGGCCAGCTCTAAACTGCAATTGGACTGCAACTAAGTGACTCGGACTCGTTGTGGCGGGTTTTATGGGTTGGCATTGTTTGAAACCAGGCCAACGATAATGATGGAGAATCAGCGGTCAAGTGGTTGCAGGTGGTTAGGGAGCAGAATTTAGATTTCAGTGGAAGCAGTTCTCTTTTGACATTCTGCAGTTGTCTGTCCCTCCAGAGCGTTTCAGGAGACAATGGACACAGTTTGTTTTGTTTCCAATAGTTTTTCTCACAATAGGTGAAAGGCTACATTCACTCAACAAGTTTTCATGCTGACTTCCAAACTGCTGGTCATATCCAATGATTTTTACTTCAGACTAAAATGCTTCTTCTGCTTGTTTCAAACACATTTGGTCATGGCATGTTTTTCAAATTCTACAACATATTGCTGTGTCTCTCCAGTGGCTTTAGGGCACATACCTTGTTATTATTCATACCTCTTATTTATGTGGTTCCAATCAAAATTAAACACACCAACCAAATCCAGCTTTTATCTGAATTAACTGATTTAATAAACATCACATCTGTGTTACAAAATAGGGAAATTGGAATTCTTTCTGCTTCGGTGTTAACAGAACCTGTCTGACAAACAGCTCTCATGCACTTCTGTGAAAACAAACAAAATCACATGGCTTCAGCGTCTCATTATTCAGATTTAGTTTGTATGTCTGTCTCCATGTATTTTCCCTCTTCATCAGGCTGTGGGGGCACGTGGCTGGCAGCAGGAGTGTGTCTGAATTCCCTGAAAGGGGAGAAGTGACCTCAGGTTTCCTGTGAGGGGATGGCCAGGTGCTGTGGTGTTATTGTGAGGGGTGCAGGACTTCCTCCATGGATGCTTTGTTGGTAAACGTCTGAAACTTGATCCTTTTAGCTAGGGCCCCTGTGGGAGGTAATCTGCCCCCTCACAATCCAGTCATCTTGCCTTGCTCTCTTTCCCTCTTTTCTTTCTCCCACTCTGTACACTCGCTGCCACAGTGTACCCTCCATGTGAGATTTTATGTAAAGAGAACATAAACTTTATATAGGCATTTAAGGAGTGTAAAAGGTAACAGACTCTGTGCTAATGAAGTAATTACATTCTTCTAGGGATACAATTACAGGTCTAAACCTAGCACTTACCTGCTGCTCTCAAAGGAAATGCAGTTTTCAAAGGAAATACCACATTGTAAGCACAGAACTGCAAATGCCTCATAACTACACACTTACTGGTTTAATACAGACTACTTATATGTTATGAAGGAATGGGCTTATGCTTTGTCCCATGCCATCTTTCACTTAGTTTACTCAATTTTGCCTTATCTGTCTGTTATGTTTATTACACAATGAATAATGGCAACTCCTCTACCTTATCTGTGTTTCTTTTACACTGTCTCACATGAAACAGATGTTGTTTGGGTGCAGAAATCCTGTCGATTCACATTCTGTCATGTTATGAACTTGTACTGAAGAAACGTGTGAGTCATCTGTGACTGTTTCCCTGCACCCTTGCCTGAAGGTAGGAGGGCATGGTCATTCTCCAACAGACGCATACAAATTCACAGGATTTGATAGAAGAATGCTATGATGCAAAACATACAACGGTTACCAACTACCCTGTCTTGGTTTACTCATGGGAACTGGATCCCAGATAAACCTGTCTGTATTTCCTAAGAACTCCCTCACCTATCCTGTGGGTTGAAAGACTCTTTGAGCAAATCTATATGGAATTGATGTTACTGTTTGCCCAATAAATTGGCACGCAGAAAAGATGTCATGACAAAACAGTAAATTTTACACAGGGAATATATGTCGCAAAAGTCCATAAATAATCATGACATCTGGATATATTTTGTCAGCACACTGGCCTCCAAAACCAACTAAGCAAGTCACATCAAGTAGCAAGGAGAAGTGAGGATTGAGAGGGAAGCACATATTTAAAGTGTGTAGACAAATTGCAGTGGTTTTATACAACTAGTAATGTGATGTATTTTATGATTTCGTATAAGTAATGGTTACATTGGGCTGTAGCTAATGGCGAAATCATAGGATAACCTATGCTTAATGGAAGTAAAGAACCAAGGTTTACACTTTATACCCTCACACCACATATTCATATCTTGGATAAGAGAGTGATGTTCTGGATAATGTTATTGAGGCAATTGCTGGTCCACTGACCTATAATTATCATGGCTTCTGTCAGAAGTGAATCTCTATTAAATTGCTATATGCTTTTCCCTTTTGTAGACTTAGGAAAGAATTTAATACTAAATCTTCAACGCTGACTGACACCGTTACCTACCATGGTATCATTGAATTTGGACTTTAAAAATAGCTATAGTGTGATAAGTCTACAAAAATCGAACAGCAAAGGTCTGCCTAAAGGTATAATTGTAGTATATAGATATAGAAGTGATAAAGTGGTTTTATTTCTAGAGAGTAGCAATGTTGTGCCTTCCACTGGATGATCTTGTACACTGGCTTAATTGTACAATAATTTGACACCAAAAGGCAAGGTACGCCTTAACCATGCAATGATACACAGCAGGCCTCAAACAAAGCAAAAGCAACCAAGGCTCAAAATGTCACTTTTCTAAACACTGTAAACCCAGAGAGAATGGGCCGTTAAAAAGTATTTCTTCACAACAACATGCTAGCTCTGTTCTCATAACAGATGTCTTGGAGAAGTAATTTAGCCTTCGCCCTGTTTATGTGCGTTGTTTGTTCCACCATGCCATTACTGTACCCCCACGTTCACCCCCTGCTGCTTTGGTAGTTGTGTCTTTATATGGCTAGTAACTTCAGTTTGCCACAATCCCAACTGCATTAGTGTTGATTGCTTCCCAAACACATAATAGGCTTGCCTCCCGCATCAGACAGTGACATCATGGCAAAGGAAGTGCAATTGTGAGAGTGTGGGTGTATGGCAACGTGTCTGTGTTGAGTATGTGCTCATATTTATTCAAATGTGTGCGAATGTTCTCTGTGTTGCTCAACTGTCTCCCAGGGATGAACCAGAAAGACATGACTTGTTGGACTGCATGAAAAGCCGTTACTTGTTCAGATTAGATGTGTATTATCTTGTCACTGATAAATACAAGACTGTTTATTTGGAGTGCAGCTGTGAGCTAGAGCATTCCCCTCGCTAAAAGTAAACACTGTTAAAAAGCCTGCTGTGCATGATGGAGCTAGCGAGTGATCAAGAATGTGACTCCTTACCCAGAATATCTTACACCATCTCTCTCTTATCATCATTCTTTCTCTCTATGTCTTTTTGCTCACTAGTATTTACAGGCGCGGGCACACACACTTTGTCTTACCCTCTCACTTTCGTCTCTATAGCTCTGTTGGAGAGACAATAGTTTCTACAGAGGAGACAGGTTGAAACAAGCCAGACTTGCTACATACACCGAGGGGTGGGTTTATGTCAGTCACAGAGAGAAGAGTGCGCTTGGCACTATTAGGGCACACTTTGGCACTAATTTGCAAAGCTGTCAAAGTTGCATTGAATACGAGTAGGAAGTAGGAAGGATGTTTCTGGGCCTCCTTTGCTTCGCAGTGTTCTCTCTCCTTCATGTAATACTGACCAGCCCTCGTACCGTGCCTTTGAGGAGCCATAAATGGCAGAAAGTGTCCTTGGTGTGGCTATAAAAGGACGTCAGCTCCTCAATGAGCAGATGACAGTGATTAACGGCAAAGAAAAGTAACAGAGAGCTGACGAGGGATTTCTTGGCCTCTTCAGTTGAAGTTAAGAAAGGGTATGAAAGGACGAGATGAAGAGAGGAGTGGCCTGAGCACACTGTTATTGCTTGTGGGCGCATCTGTCAACGTGCTGTCACAGAAAAGCATAATTGAAGACAAATGCAAGTCTCTACTGTGTATAGTTTACTCTGTGTGTACCACCTTTCAATCTTGGAAAAGTTTCTATTAGTGTGCAGAAACTATTTATCCTTATCACAGCAAATGTACACAAGAGAGAGAACATGTTGTGACTCCCCGAACCGTCCGGCGTCAGCTTTTATTCACCTTATGTAATTAAAACTCCTTAAAGTGGTGCAGTAAGATTATTACATTGAAGTACTGCTTTGTTTGACAGCATATTCACAACCAGCAGATCATATGGAGCTTAGGATGTTTGGAGCAATCGGACATAACTCAGTCCAGAGGGAGATCACTGCATTTACATTCACAGTTAATAAATGATTCACAGACATCCAGTGCAAAAGAATACCTTTGCTGTTGTTGTTGTTGTTATTTTGTTTCGACCGTTATTTAGTATAATCATCTGGTGTTGGTAGACCTCCAAAGATACAAAATTCATCAGGGCTGTTACCAGAAGTTTTTTTTTTATCAACCTCCAAAAGTCCTCTCCTGCATTTTCTGAGTTATTTCTATATATATACATATTAAATATGTGAAGCAAGACAGTCTTCTGTCTAGAAACCTCTACCCTTTTGAATTTACTAAGAAAACAATTAAGAAAGCAATGATTTTTATTTTAATGTAGTCAGTGTTTTTAGCTACATTAAGTATTTAAGAAATGCAGGCATGTGACGCTTCCATTCTCTGGTGCGGTTTTCGCCACAGTTCACAGAGATTACAAAAACATATATCTATAATCATAAATTAACTTAATTACATATGAAAAAAAATCAAACCATAGCCTACTGTCTCTCTTTCACAACTGTAAAAAAGGATAGATGGCTACACACAACTGCACTTGCTGCTGTGCATGCGGTACAGAAATGAATGCACAAATGATACAGTGAAGAAGAAGAACAGTGACTTGGTATGTTTTTGGAGCAATTTTATTTTATTTGATTGGGGGAAATTACAGGTGTCTAGACCTTATTGTCGTCCATGGTAGTTTCAGCCTTATTGTTATATTTTTGGTGTCAATGGAAAAGTCTTCTGGAATATTACTAAAGAAACAACACTCTCGACTTAATAAAGTCATCAGTCAGGTGTGACGTTGCAGTTATATCTGTGATGTTGGAGAAATTATGTGACAGATATAGACCCACATCATTACAACTGTCAGCTTGATCTAGTGTATATGTCTCAGTCATTTAGCTAAACTACCTACAGGGATGGCTGCATTAACAGCAGCAAAGTGCAACCGGTCTACATATAGGCACTATATAATATAAAACTAAACTGTTACATGTGGACCCAATAAGAAGCACAATTTTGAACTGCTTGTGGCAGGTGGCAGGATGATCGGGCATTAAGATACAATCAAAAGAGATTTTCAGATAGACCAGAGGAACTCTCAATTTTAAATATAAGAATATTTGATATTTGTCATCTCATGAGGGAAAGGGAATTCAGATTTTGTTACATTTTCATGCCAGACATTAATTTAAACTACCTCAGAGCTAGGATGCAAGAAACTTGTTAAGACCAGGTGTAAATAGGGTCTTAGAGCTTCCACCTCACTGAACACTGTTCAAAACAATACATTCTGCTTACTCCAATCCTCTCAAGAGTCTGGCAAACATCACTAAGTTGTTTTCTTCTTTACTTTTCCTGAGGTCCACCATACGTTTGCAATTCTGTCAGTGCTTTAATGGGCCTAAACATTCAGCTTCAAACAGAACCACATCGAATGTTGGCAATGGAAATTAGATCAATGGGTAAAATGGGGGCCAGACGGTGAGCAAAGCACAGCAGAGGGCCAATGACACAAGCACCATGACTTCACTGTGTAAGTATTCAACCCCCCTTAAAAACCCCCATCCCTGATCCCATTGCATGCTTTTTCAACAGTGGTAAGTGGAAACTGTTTAAGGTTGAATGATTGCTGAAGAAAAAATGAAAGGAAAAATGTCCTATAGTATGAGAAGTTTGTATGATGATGGCCATTGGTCACACTGTGTCACGCTTGTGGTGACCTGTTACAGGAGTATTACAGTGCCTCTGCACAGCTTAGTGTGTTGGTGCCGTGTTGCTTTAACATTCACTGGATTCTGTGAGTCCAATTATTATGGCAGAGCCATATATCCTGTTAATTTACACAACATGTGATACACATTTACATGTTGCTTGATCGATGAAGAAGCTGTGGAGCCATGGCTGGAACCTTGTGCCTTCAGCTAGCATTCATATTTGGTTTGTGTGTGTTTTGTGTTCAGCACTGTCCCCACACCTCTCGCAGCCAAGAATACTCCTATATAGAAAAGCAGAAGCAGGATTAAAGCAGAATGAGGTCGGACAAGAGTCGGGCGAGAGTTGTGGTTAATAGATTGAAAGAGATAGACAGGTCTGCTTGGGATGCAACATAATTCAGCCACGCTATCAGTGTTTACCAAAGCACCTGTTTTCACATCGTCTCTCCATTTAACAACTGGAGCTGCAACTTTGCATTTTATCACTGATAATGAATTAGGTGGGGAAGATGAATGGTGTTTTGCATGGCTGCATGATAAAGAGATCCCGGTGTGTGACACTGTGAGATAAGGACCTGACGGATTGCAGCTCTGTTCTGGCAAAGTCGAGAAACTAGCTATAGGATTTCTGAACTTGTAGCTCTTCTTGAGACTTAAATGAACATCAGATAAATCCATTGTCTACCAAAGAGAGTATTGCTTTTTGATACGAATGCTAATCAGTTTTAGGTGAGTACATGTTTACATCTACCACTACCACTCCACCGCTCTCCTGTTCTTCTGCTATGATTTCTACATGACCTGCTCACTGCCTGGTTACCACACAATCAAATTCAGCCATCCTGGCAGTGTGGCTGGATGAAGAAGCTCAAAACAAAAATGAAGATGTAGTAACTCACAAAGGCGTAAGGTCTGAACCTAGACTAGAGGATAGCAGAGAGAAAGTGAAAAAGGGTAGGTGGGTGAGCGACTGGGGGACTTAGAGTGTGGAGGGTGGAGGCAGTCCTGGGATGCATGGCAGCATGATTTATGGACACCTTTTGAAGTGAGCTCATTCCACCCACACTGCCTGCCTGCTGCATTTGAGAGCAGGGCATTCTCCTGGCGGTATGGCAAGGGGGATAAATGACCCTTAGGTGACTAACCTACACTAGTGTACCACACATGTGCGCTTCCTGATTATGTAGCAATTCATCAGTATGTGAGTGTGATTCACTCCTCAGTAACCTACTTAGAGGTCAAAGCAAACAGGGAGAGTGACAAAGAAGAAAATAAGGTGGTCCCTCTCTGGGATCTTAAAAATTGGGTCAAGAGAGATATGTTACTACAGAGTGCAGCTAGTTTCCTTTTTTGCTGTAGAGTGCATAATTATCAGGGGGAATGTATAGTATATCCAGTAGACTCTGGATGGAAACTGATTTTTATCATCCTTTGCAGTTTACATCTCTCTTTCCAGTAGTCTCACCAGTGATGACATCATTGTTTGAATAAGTAAATGTTCCATCTTCTGGTCTGCTGGAGAGGATTGACGACTAAGGAGGCTGGCTTGGTCAGTCCCAGAGGTTGGTTTGAATTCATCATCTATTTGATTTGTTTGGATTGTTTAAACCAAATAGTTTGATTTTATCAGCTTCATATATGTTAGCAGAAAAGCTGGTGACTGTGAATATCAGCGGTAATTACAGTCGACGGGTAGTCCCCACAAAGAGATTTAAACAAACTACTCACTGTTTCTGCTCTTCCTGCACAAGTCACCCATTGTCCCCCAGTTTGGCTGCTGTTTTTATTATTTTTGTTTGATCCCTCTATCTACCCTCAGCTTCCGCTGTTCATGTGTGCATACTACAGATGTGTGACTACTCCTGCACGTGGCTGCAGGTGAATCTGTGTCTCTGTGACTTTGTCCTTCGGCAGGACTGTGTCAGTGTGTTTAGACATAATATGCCTGTGTTTCATTGGGACTGTGTGTTTGCAAATGTGTGTGACCGTCTTTCTGAGAAGTCCCAGAGATGTCTCTGTTTGGGGTAACAGGAAGAAGACCAGTGTGTGTGCATACTGACTTATACTCCTCATTGTTGTTGGTGAAAGGGGTTGTTGCCCAGTAAGAAATGAACCCGCATTTGGTTCTCACAGCACATACCAGAGTGAAGGAAGAAGACATTACGTTTTTATGACAGGAAAATGGTGCACAGGGATGGTTCAGAGGTCAACACACATTATCACATCTATTTTTAGATCTTTGGTTTTATGCTGTAGGATTTTACTGTGTGGTGATTTGCAACACATATAATAACATACATTTAACTGTATGCACTGGTAAATTGTCAAATTTATTTCAGGCAAGTTTGGCCTGATTTTCTAACATCTGCATTAAAGCCTCTACTGTAGAAACAGTCTAAAACTCCCTAAATGGTCTAAGTTTGGGACATATTAACATAGTATCTGAGTTCCCGATGGGTTCAATATTTTTCATGGCACAAAATGTCAATTTTCACATTGCCACAGCATCCCTAATAAAACGCTGGGTTGTGCCCTCAGTCAGTGCTGCGCAGGATGGAACGAGAGCTAAACGTCACTGCCAAGAGGTTTATGGTCCTGGGGAATGAGGGCACTGTTTACACGTTGCCAGGGAGATGTGCCTGAGAAGGGAAAAATGGCTGCATATACTGGAAATGACTTCTTAGACATTCATCCCAGTAGTTTCACATTTGGCAGGCCTCCCTCAGTTTTTTGAGGCAACGCAATGCTTTTTTCTTCTTCATATGAAACTATCTTCTCTGGGGTTATGGAGTCAGACAGGGAGAGAAGTGAGTATTTTGGTCTGTTGAGGTTTTTGGGAGATAACTGGTGCAGCTGTTGTCAAGAATCCAGTTTGTTCAAATTGCTTATAATGTATAATGCATATGAAAGCCCTCTGCAGCCGGTGATTGGAAACACCTGCTTAACAACATTCTGAATATTCATGTTTAGGGATATTGGGATGTACGCTTTAAAAATATATTATTAAAAAATATTCTCTGGGCATTAACCTCAGGGTCAGGTGCCATCACTGCAGCCACGAGCCACAAGTCTGAATGAGTTATAAATAATTGCTAGCAGTTATGGGTGTGTACTGCACAGTTGTGTGTGGTGTGCTTAGATTGCAAAGTGTGCAGCCTGGGAAACCTTAGCACAGCTCCTTGATGTCCTGGCTAGGAGCGCTGACTCAGCAACATTAGGAGACCACCTGGGAATGACCAGTTGTTGGGAGCCATTTTGTGGCTTTTGGTTCACAGTTAGCCTTGATGTGCTTATATGTACACAGCAGTGGTCAGGACACGTTAAAGTCGAAATGATATAGTCATTATCATCTTGCTTACTTGGCTTTCTGGATTTTTATTTATGTTGAACTAGTAGATTTGAAATTATATAGAAAATACTTATACTATACAACTGTATAATGAATAAATCTTGTACGTATGAATTTGAAACTGTTTCAGAAAATAATGTAAATAGAATTAATTATATTTGCATTCAAAGAGCAAAGGTAATCATTTGAGCTAAAAAGGCAGGATATAAGGTTTTTATCATAAATATATAGAATCGGCTTTAGTCCTATTTCTTTATTTGAGTTTTTTGGATCTGACTTATCATAAAACGACAGTAAAATTCCCAATTTTTTACCGACAAAGCACAGCAAAAACTGATAAAGACAACTGACAGTATTTGGGCTTATATCAAGCCTACAAAGCTGTACAACCAACACTTTTACCATAATTCAACAATTAGGACATAGCCATAGCAGAAAGTCAAGGAAAAGAGAAAGTTTTTGACTGATTGTCTATTCTATCACAAGCCAACAAAGTGAAAGCATCCTCACTATCCTGACTAAGATCAGATTCTATGGTCTAAAACTCCAGAGCAACAGTTCAAAGGCACGTTCCTCAAATCCACATCAGGGCTGTGTAAATCAAATCAGGCCAAATTGGCCCCTAAATCACTCAGCTCCAACAGTTTAAAGAAGATTGTTTTATTTATAGTAGCAGTCAAGAGGTATTTTTCCAGTGAGGTGACTTGCGAGACATTTGCTGTGTCTGACTGTATTGTAGCAAAGGCACAAACACAGACAAAGGTTGATATTTCTGTTTTGCCACTGAAGATCAGAAGGGCCCTCTGTGTTCCCACTCTGGAGGTTGGTCTTGTGAAAACAACATCCTCTCCAGGGGCTCACAAACCAAAAACTGAATCACCCAGCTTGCAAGTGAAAGTACCCTGACCTCACTATGCATACTTCTCATTCTGCTCAGATTTGAATGGAGACTGGGCTGTAGTCTGAAGTATAGTATGTGTGCAAGACAGGGTGCTTTCAAACTGAATACATTTATTCAAACAATATGCAGGTCCACAGTCCTCAGCAAAACAAAACAGGTGTGAAAACTGAGATTGGTCTCCACTAAACAGTAAAGGCTTCAGATTTCAAAGGGATGCCCTATCCTGTGGATCACAGGGAAGAGAATGACAGGGAGGATGTGAAGATATCAGGACAGTGACTTAGATAACCATTTTTGGGCACAAATCTGCCCTGGGAAACTTTGGAGTAAAGAGTTTCCTGGGATTAATGGTCATGTTTGTTCAAAGAGAAATAATATACTCTTCCTGTCATACGATTGTACAGAGGCCTTAGAACAACCCTACTCAACTTATTTATTCCATAACCAGAGGCCACACCAGAGAGACCCCCAGAAAATGTAACTATTATCCTGTGATCTTTCAGTACCGTTCACAGTTTTCCATTTACTATATACAGTATTCTTAACTGTGTGACGGTCCAGTTTTCTTCATCAAGCATCAGCTTTTAATCCTTTTGTAGAATTATTGTTTATCACACATTCTCTTTAAATCCATTGTTTCTGCATTCCATACCTTTCTCTTCTATCCTATCCAAAGATCAGCTAGCAGAGTGTCAAGATTTTTTTCGTGCTTGCTTTCAAGATTTGCTTTCTCTTTTCTCACTCTTGCTCCAGTTTTCCCTCTGCCATCTAAACATTTACCGGCAAATACCAGCACAGACAGAGAAAAAAGACAACCTTTCTTGCATTCTCCAGGCAGTGACTCTCCAAAACCTCAACTGGCACACAGGAGTTGACTGCATAGTTTCCTCAATGCAAACCAGATGTGAAGCACTAATGTATGGCAGCATTTTTTTTTTCAAAGAAAGACACATGTAGGCCAAAAATTTAGTCTTTAGCCATCCGCACACAGTGACATAAAAAGAAATTCAGATTCATTTAGAAGTTCCAAACTTTCCCTCATGGTTGTTGGGCAGTACTGTATGATTTAGAATAATTGCGATGTTATTGTTTGGTGATGGTGGAGTATTGTGGAACATTGGGATTGAGACTGGCTTGTAGAAGGGGAGAGATAAGTAGTGACAATTGCATTTTCAGCTGCGCTTTGTCATCCACATGCACTTGGAGTCCTCCTTGCTAGCACGTCCTCAAGTCTGGGTGTGCCAAGTGACTGTCGGATTATGACAAATTTATGTTTTAAGTATTACTAAACATACGTCAGTGCAGGCTTGTGCTGTGCTTTTGTTTATCTTTTGTACACACTTAAATCATCATATCAAATCCTTTTAATAATTGAGTCCAGAAGGTTTGACGTACAGTTGTTTCAGGCCAGCTGCTATTCACTCAGAGCTCTCCTCTAATGCTGCAGTGTGTGCTACACAACAGAATCAAGGCTAATATTAAAAGTCATCAAGTCATATCCCCACACTTGCATGGTCATTAAAGGTTGCCAAGAAGGGACAAATTACAAACGCCATGGTGACATTTTCTGCTGCAGGTAGTCATTTTCCTCCTTTCTGTTTATGATGTTGGCTTTCATTTGAGCTCTCTGTCGCCTCCCACTCTACACCAGGCGGTGTTTAAGTGCTCAGGGACAATAACAGGTTTGCGTTCCAGTGTCTGGTCCTGCACCTTGTACTCTATCGTCAAGTCTGACCTAGGATCTCACAAAGGATGAGGTGCCACCGCACCAACCCCCACCTCTATTCCCCTCCGCCCTGTAGTAGCTTTTTCATTGATGTTGTTTAAAGTAAATGAAACTGCTCTCAGTAGCTTCCTGCTTACAGCCTCATGTTGTGTCCTGAGAATGTGGGTGGCCCAAGTTCTCCTCAAATGCAGACAGAGAGATGACAACACTCATAGTAGAGCCACTGGTTGTTTACCAACAGCATCTTAACAGTAGCTAATGGCTTAAGAGTACCAACCCCATCCTATAAACTTTGATGACTGCAGATTGCTCCCGGTCTTAAATGTCATGATGATGGCAGTTTTGGTTTTCTGGCTTAGATAGTGGTGATCATTGTCACTACTACATTAAACAACATGATGATTTACTAAACTGACATTTTAGTAGATTTTTAAATAATGTAATCAATTTAAAGTAAACAAAAGTCTTTCTTAACTATATATTTTTTTTTTGTATTTCCATAACCAGTACTCGTAAGCTTATTTAAAAAACCATATCTGTTTATGAATGGGGCTGCAGCATTACCTCTCCTTCATGAGCAATTTCCTCCTTTTCCTGTGATAAGATTCATTGCCTCTGTGTATCCTTTAGATTACTGCACTTCATTTATCTGAAAGTCAGCAGGAGTAACACTCCAAACATTTGACAAATACACAAAAAAATATATTTCAGTGTCCAACTCTTGTGGTGTTTTATTGTATCCTTAATGGTTCTGACCACTTTAGATGATGCACACGATTAGTCATGTTGATGTAATTTAGCTTATGTGGAGTGACTAGTCTCACATAATATGTGGATCTGCAAGCTGCTCCCAAAGGACCTGACCTCGGTTTTCAGTCCCTTAAAGAAAAACACGAATGTAATCCCTCTGGCATTGTGTCATAAACATAAGTTCTGAACCATTAAAAAGTTATTGTGTAATTCATGCCTTTTTGCATTAGTCACCAAATGGAAATTCTTCCACAGTTGTAAGGCGCTGGAATAAATAAGATCAGACGAAATCTCCATCAGGCTTCTTTCAAGTGGCCACTGGACTGTGACACAAATTAACTTTTCTGAAGTGTTCTTTTGACATTGTGCTTTATTTTTGATATGCTCAACCAGGCCCTCAAATGATATACTTAAGTGTCCAGTGGTGTACTTTTTCTCCATCTCATATCCAGCCAAGGAGCCTTACTGTGTTTGGAAGATGTCCATGCAACAGAAAGAGGGCTATGTGATGGTATGTGTTTATCCAAATGCAGCCATTTCACATTTCCTCTAATTTGATTTAAGACTTGTCATATGTTAAAGTTCCTGCTCCAGCGTTCATTTGCCTCTAAATGTGACTTTCTGCAATTTTTTTTCATTCTTCTTTTTCTTGTCCCTCTGTTGTGTTTAATTTCTCCTCCCTTTCTAAATCACTCTCTCTGGGACCTGTATAAAAGGAAACTAAGACATGTGTACTTTAAGGGGACCTGCTCAACAACACACTCCTTCCTCTGATGCGTGACTCTATTTGCTGCCAAAAGATCAGACAGTTAAAGGTGACTGAGTGGCTTTCATAGCCGCTACTTTGTTAAAGTAAATCAGACCTTACTACACACAGTAAAATCCACACTTGTTAAAGTATCCACTTGGACATAAAAGCAAACCAGTCACAATGGACCTATAAACCCAGACCTAACAAATAGAGCTGTTGCACTGGTATTGAATGGTTTCTTAACTGTATTGCCTGCAGATCTCATACTACATAATAGCCACAAATTCTGTACAGTTTCCCACTTGGCAATAAACTAAACCGTTTTTAAAATTGTCTGCCAAGACATCATTGGCAGACTGATCTTATTTCCACCAATGGTCATAATGTCTTATCATGGTGGATACAATTGCACTTCCTCACGTCCCTCAAGTTTTTTTTAATGTTGGAGATATGGCATTCCCACATTGACCCTGCAACATCATAATTTTTGTTATAAAGAAGAAAAAACAGACAGCTGTTAAATGACAAAAACAACAAGTGGTAACTGACATTAACTTCATGGAAATGGGAAATCCTTAGGGCTTCATTTCATTGAAGCATCTATCACAAAACTGAAAACAATATAAAATCATCCTTGCATCACTTTCTGCTGTGGAAATAGTTTGTTCTTACTTGTAAACCTAGAGTTAGATTTCATGTTTTCAGTTTATCTTCTGGGAACAAAGTAATTTACTGTATATGGAGCTGAAGATCAGTTATATAACAAATAAAGATTTAAGATACTGTATATACATAGTATGTCCAGTAGAGATTAAACTGAGATTAAGGATCAATTTTCACAATATGTTTAGTAAAACATATTTGAATAATTGATTTAAGTAGATGTATTAAGGATGAAAGTATGAAAACCTAAAACAGAATGAGTGCATTGTATTATACTATACATAATGCTGAACACCTGCTGACTAATGTTTAAAATCGTTGTGATTTCACTGCAGTGTGCCCTTGTCCTGTGGCCATATTATAATTGTTAGCCCGCCTTTCACAGCACTTTAATGCACACACGCACACACACACACACACACACACACACACACACACACACACACACACACACACACACACACACACTAATCCACATTAAGTGTCTTCACATTCCAACCCTCATTTTCTATACATTTTAGACTATATACAGTGGTGTTATTGTTTTATCATCTAGTGTAAGGTAGAACTTAATGGCAGTGAGAGACGTTAGGGAAGAAGACATTTGTTATGTTGTCATTTTGCTTGTGCAGTACACAGTCATCTGTCATCTGCCCTCTGCGGTCAAGATGATACCCTTCCTCTGTTGATGTAACATGATGTCAAGTGCTTTGTCTAGCCCTAGTAAAACACATATTTTACAAGCAGATTCTTCTAATGCACAGGGGGAAGGGGGAGAACTGGAAGGCTAGTTCTCAGCAGGCTGTGCTGACTGTTCATGATGAATCAACCAGAGCGTAAGCAAAGTTTGGGCTGGGGATTAACAGGCCTGCCTGTGGGACTGGACTCGACAGGGTCTGCTAGTCCTTCAGTAGCCAACCATGACTATGTTGCCCGGCAACAGCATATAGTCTGCTTGCTTACATTGGTCGGTTGGTCTGTGGTTTCTCACAGTTGGCCCTGAACTTCACCCATCTTGTGCCAATCAGGGGTTGTGATGACTAGTTGAATGTAGCCTTGGCATTCCTCTGCTATCTTATAGATGCATGTGTGAAAACAAATGTCTAAATGCCTGTTTGCTGTCCCGGGAAGATTCAAGGTTCATCACAACCTACACTATTAAGTAAGCAGTGGAAAAGTATTCAGATCTTTTACTTAATTAAATATAGTAGTACCACCACAGTGTAGACATACTTTGTTACAAGTGAATGTCATGCATTCTAAATTTTATGTAAAAGAAAAATAGCATTAGCATCAAAGTAAAACAAGTAAAAGTACTCATTATGCAGAGTGTCCCAGTTAATAATAATGTATATTATATTACTAAATGATAATTATTGAGGCATTCATATTTACATTACTTCAATGTTGAAGCTGGTAATTGTTTGGTTTAATTATCTGGGCTAATCCCTTGCACCAAGCTCTTTAGCATGACTAACTGTTGCTGTCTTTACGTCCAGTTTAATATTGGCATATTCATTTAGATCTGCAATGAAACATGTATGTCATAGGCTCAGTGGCCATGGTATAAAAAGTTGTAAGTAATGAACAACACACTGGCGATTTTAGATTCATTATGCCCTTGTGGTGGGGCTAAAAATGTTCTGAAAAAAAGGGCGAGAAAGGCCATTGTGTCATGCTGAGACAGTTTTGTAGCATTATAGATTATATGCTCACCTGTGCTTAATTTTGGCCTGAGGTTGGTGTAAGCACAGAATGTCCAGAAATCATAGGGTTTGTCTTCAGGGGAGTATGAGCTTTCTTTGCCCGCAATGCGCCCCTTAGGTTTTCTAATTAGTCTCGTAAAAGTGGACAGACATGGACAGGATGTCGCAAAAGACAGAACAGGAAGTTCAAACATCTACAGTGACATCTGAGCAAACTTCACCTGTGGACCTTGAGTTGAGATTGTGAGATTGTTTTGTCAACATTAGGGGACCACAAATATCCACAGCAAATATATCCATCTGTTTTGGCAATACCTTGTTTTTGACAGACTAATCGACTGACCAATCAGAATGTCCCCTCGCACAGGTTAAGAAAACCAGATAACGACAGTTCTGTACTCATTCATAGACCCATATAGCTGCATTTAATATATATTGTAGTCTCTCTCCGATGAACTACTTCTGGATCATTATAAGAATGGAAACCACTGCTGTCTACATTAAACAGAGATCCCTTCTTTGTGCTGCAATAATATAATTAAACTCAGCACAATATTTCTGGACCATTGTGCTGTGTGGAGGCAGTGATTCCCTTGAAGCCCACACTTTTCCCATGGGGCTACATTCAGTCACAGATCTGGGAATGTTATTAACCCAGAGTGGGGTTCTTAGTCACTGGGTCCTGGACATGAAGGAGATCGACCTTTGCCGGGAAGTTAGTATATACGGTAGTAGACACAAAGCCCTGTGAGAAATGGCCTGTGGTCTGGAGATCAATGTGACCTAGAGCCTTCTCTTCTCTTCTCTTCTCTTCTCTTCTCTTCTCTTCTCTTCTCGGGATTCGGAATAGTTGGGTGTGGGTCAGCAATTTCTACCATCACTATCACGTCTTCCTCTATCATATGAAGGGTCAGTACACTGACGTCATGCCCCTCACTGTGAGAGCCTGTGCCATCAGGAGTTCATTTCAGTGTTTGGCAACTCAAACACTGATACTCAAAGTGAATCTCTCTGACATGGAAACACTCCCAAGACCTGGAGGTCAAAACAAACCCATATGCTGATTTCTAAATTAATACATATTCATTTATCAGGCTCTGGAATCTCTACAATTGTAATGTGTAATGTTCGCATCTGTGCTTTAGTGAGTTCTTTGTTACTCTTAACCTGATTTCTGGAAAACTAGTTATCCTTGCTCAAAAACACACCTCTCTGGAGATTATAAAAACACTAAAAACAGAATAATGCAACCAGGAACACCCTCCATCTCCATCTCAGGTACATAACATACTGTATATATCTCTACCTATCTGAAAAAGTACTTTCCGCAGCCTTTTAGTACATGGATATGTGGTGATACATATTTGGGGAGGGTGATAAACAGCTGCCTGATTTGCTCTGGAAATGAAAGCGGACATCAGACGTCATAGCACTGGCTTTTCTAGCTTTGTGAATCATGCCTCGTCTCGTTCCCTTACCTGGCAAGCAAAGGCAGCACATACCTACCTGGCACTCAGATAACATTAAGGTCACAGTGCTCATTTTCAGCTCTATACTCTGTTGATCTAATCTTGACATTGTGGTTATGTGGGCTGATATCAACGTTGCTAAAATTTTCTGATGGATGGTGTGTCAGATGTACATAAATTGAGGTTAAAACTCAAGAGTTCAGCACCTTGCAGTGTATTACACAGGCCAAACAAGCTGCTTATTCTGATATTTGACCATAAAGTCCAGGTGGATGCTATATTATGAGACAAAATATACTAAAAATGTATCCATTCAGTCAAGAAACAGAGAGATAAGGTAGTCCAGTGGTGTCAGCCAGTGAATACACATGGCTGCAGGGCTGTCGAGCATTTCACTTTCTAATGTATGTCTTAAGGTCATCAAAGGGGGCTGAGAGTGCCTCTCCAGTCTGAGGAAGTGGTTTTGTGTTAGCAAAAAGCTTGTCACTGGGTTAAATATGAAGACCGTGAGCAGGTGAGGTCTGTTGGATCTTGACTTTCTCACCCTGACTCATTAAGAGCATTTGTCTGGCAAAAGGCTGAGACAGATGAAACATGAGAGTCTGTGACTAATGTTTTCTTTGATGATGGATCTTGTGTGTTTTGGCTTTTAGTCTTTGTTCCTTTTTCTGTCACCCTGTGTTTTAGTGTGTGAGTGTGTGTGTGTTTGCATGCCCTCTATGTGCTCTGTGTATATGCTGTTTGTGCACTTGCATAGGGGAATTTTGTGCATGTGTGTGTGGGTGTAAGACAGGCAGCACATGGCCAGTTTGAAGTTTGATTGATTATCATATCAGAGGTGATTGTTATTACTGGGTGGTGGGAATGAATAGCCAGCAGTGCACTCTGCCAGAGGGAGCTGTATCACTTATCACTGGGCTTTCCTCCAGCCGTGCCGTAATGTTTTGGCAACCTGATATTGTTGCCATAATGCTCACAGTGTTATTCTGTCACTTTGTTGTGTGCTCAGTCATTATTAAGGGGCCTATTGCACAGTGAAAATCATGTACTTAGACAGTATACCCCCTTGTATCTGTATATGCATGTTACTGTAGTTGCAAGTTTATGCTGAAGGGAAGTCGCTTGTTAGGTAGTCATGTTCAAACTGCTTCCAGCGTTGATGCTTTTGACACAGAAACCCCTCTCTTCATGGGGTTGTTGGTAGTCCACGCTCTGCTCACAAATAGATTCTTGCCTCATAAATAATTAACAGGTGTGTGATGTATGAGCTTCACATGCAAGGGGACACTATTTTGTTCCCACGTAGTCACGAGAGAGGTTGCTCAGTTTGCATTGGGGCATTAATCTTTAGGTTGCAGATTTTATGCAGTTGACAGCGACAGGAACAAGTTTGGTAGTTACTGAGAGAAAGCAAAGTGTCAGCTCCCTCTCTTGTCCCCACCCTCTGCATCAACCACACTTTCATCACACTGCAATAAAAGTTAATAGGCATTTCGTACTGCCTCTCTTGTTGCTCTCTCTCACTCTTTTTCTCTGTCTCTCTTTCTTTTTCCTCTTGCTCCCACTTGCACTACTTGTGTAGTTTGTGCTCAGCTTTATCGCTGGTCGAAGTCTTAACAGTACAAATATTGGCAGAGAACTGCTGTACCAGAAAAGGTGACAGAATCATTCCTCAACCTTCTCCCTTCTTTTCTTCTCCTCCCCTATTGGCTCAGCCCTCTGTTGTCTGTCACATCCTGTTCTCATCTCCTTTGGATTTTTTGGTAGTTGTTATTTTTTTCAAATGTTGCTGACCCAAGTGTCACCCTTCTGTGTTTCAGGCTTACAGAAAATTACAATGGCTGACCGTTTTGACTGTGACAACTGCAAGGAGTCTTTATATGGCCGCAAGTATATTCAGTCAGATGACAGTCCCTACTGCATCCCCTGTTACGACAGCTTGTTCTCAAACACGTGTGATGAGTGCAAAGAGCTGATCGGCCATGACGCAAGGGTAAAGCATCCATTTTGACATGATCAGACATGCAGTCATCTATCTGCTGCACAACATGAGCAATTCATACAGAATTTCAGTTGCAACATAATTTTTTAGATTTGAGTAAAAGAAAATACAACACAACCTCAATATTTCCAGTAAAATGTATTTTCTGTAATACATGCACTGGAATGAACCCCAACTTAGTCTTTCCACTCTGTGAGCCACATATTAACAGATTTAACAAAAATAAAGCACAGCAAACATCTACGCTAATAAGATTTAAGATATTTTTACCATGTTTTGACATTGCCTTGGATAGCTAAAACATAAGTTATGTCATGTTAATGATGCATAATTCATGTTAAATGAGGCATGTCCTATATTTTGTGTGGCAAGACATAGTAAAGGCTAATTTAACATTCAATTATAAAGGCAATTTCCGCTAAGTCCACATAAGCCAAAGTGCTAATTTTGTCTAAGATTGTAAAAATGCAGCATGATGGAATGTCTCCATCTTGCCCACAATTAAAATTTAATATTTCCTTAATGGAAAACACTAACAAGAAGTGGATCATTTGAAAGTGACATGTGCTACTTAGTAGTGTTACAGAATGGGGCATGCCATGGTGTTTAGTAGTTTGTTTTGCTATGGCAAATGAGTTATCAACATGCAGTGGCTGATAAATAATACCACCATTTTCTTGGCTCAGTGCCCTTTAGACACTCAATTCAACATCCTTGTGAGACCTTTTTTAAACAGTACGCACACAAGTACAGTATGTACATTTACACTGAGTAACCACATACTCATTACTGCCTATGCAGACATTACATGGGCCAGCTTGAACTCTCCTCTCTGCTCCTGTTGTAGGTGTTTAGTCTTGCGGTCTTTTCCTTATTTGCCTACTTTAAGTTATTGCATGTCTGAAACTGCAGCTATAAGTTTAACTCCTAATAATTAAGGTTTTTCAATTTTTGTGATGTATTTATGTATCCAATTCCTTGTTGTCACCTCTTGATTCCAGGAGCTCTTTTACGAGGACCGACATTATCATGAGCACTGCTTCCGCTGTTTCCGTTGTGATCGCTCCTTGGCAGATGAGCCTTTCACCAGCCAGGATGATGCATTGCTCTGCAATGACTGCTATTGTAATGAGTTCTCCTCCAAGTGTGTAGCCTGTGACAAGATCGTCATGCCAGGTAAATGGGCAAGGCATTTGGTCATAGTGAGATTTGGATGTTGAGATTTAAGACTTTTGTGCTCTCTAAATGACTCCAACTATAGTCTTACGGTAGAGTTAAGAGAAGTAGGATTCTGGCTTGGCTCTCACCTTTCTGAACCATGAAGTAGCTCAGCTTAAAATCCAGGAAGAGAGAGCTGATTAAAATGAAATAAAACAAAAGAGGGAGTGACTTGTGAAATATCTTGCACATAAAGCATTTGATAGTGCCATATATTATAGTCACTTCACTCAGCCACTAAGCATTAGTTTCACTGTACCACATTTTACTTTCCATGTAGTACACAAATTCAAATTTCAAGATAGATAGGCAAATTACTTTGGAAAATGATGACATGGCAAACTCCAGGAAGCTGGGACAAATAATTAGTATAAAGTAGCAGATCAAGCAGATATAAAAAGGTTTTAGAAAAAAGAGGGAGACGAAATAAATATGAAGGTGAGGGGGTCCTCGATTGAGCAGCAGCCAAGGCTGAATGTGACAGAGTAATTGCCAGTCTGCTTGACTTGTCTGTAAGCCAGATCCCCAGGGCTGGCAGGCTGCCAGGAGACTGATATCAAGAGATAAGCAAGTCAGTTCTTCCAGTTTACACAGCCCTCATAAAGCAGCAAATGATTCCAAGAAGAAAAATACATTGCCCTTTATTTCTACAGTAGGCAATCTTGATTTTAAGGAAGATCACACATTTGTATTAAAGTGTTTGGTTTAAGTTATGCTCAAACCTTGAGAAGTAAAATTGTTATAGGCTACAGATTAATCAGAGAATTATAGGAAACTCCTGGGTATTAATAGTATACAATACTGCAAGCTCTTGAAGATCTCTGTATCATCAAAAAATCAGATGTACTTTGATTGGAATTCTAAAAAGTGTTACCTCTCCTTGAATAAAAAACTAACAAGCGATATCTCCTTTCCATCATACACAAATATTGTACATCCTCAAAAACAGACACAAACACACTAATCTTTGTATAACAAGTGGATGCTATGCTGACATGGTTTCTGTTGGTTAAAAAAAGGAGAGAAGAAACGTTATACCAACGGCATGTAAATGGATTTCTCAAAGGCGATTTGGTTAAAAAGATTGCTCTGATAAAACTGCTGTAAGTCTCCAATTGCCAGAGATCGTCACACAGGGTGTTTTTTTGTTGTCTTCTCCCAGACAATTGTCATCTTGTGTTGTCACTCATTGTATTCTGTTAGATAATCCTCTGACACAGATGGCAATTTTGTTTATGTCACCATCCACAGTGACTGAGCATCTTATTTAAGCTTTATTTTAAAGTTGATTGCCAAGAATACATTTATATAGGGATTACATTGATGAAAAGACACACTGAAAACCTACAATGCATACTTTAGCACATAGTGCAAGGACAGGATGTCTTGTAGGGCAAAGACACAGTTCAGAGCAATAATAGAGGCTATGCATAGAGCATACTGTGGGGTTTGTTTCCCACTGTAGTCGAGGTATTTCAGTGTAAGGACTTAAATTGGTTGGCATCCTTTATATGTATATTACACCAATTATTTTCACTTCTCTTTAGAGAACATAGCTAATATTAGTGGCATTACTAGCTGTGTTGTTGTTTACTCTGTGTCACGGTATTTGTCATGGTGTTGGAATTCTCCAGAATTGTATACCACACCTTTAAGCTTGTTGGCATGCCTGTGAAATTACCTTCAAAAATTGTATGTATGTATTTTATTCTATTTGTCAAACATACATACATACCTAACTGTTAATATTGCCGTCAGTGAGCCATTGTATTTCATGTAAGCTTATAACCTGGAGTGTTTTTGCATTTGTGCAATTTTTGACTAGAGAACACCACAGAACACAGCCTGAAGCAGTGAAACATTAGCAATGTGCGGACAGCAGTACTACAAAAAAGTCTGCCCCACACAAACCACTGCGTCACCATAGAATAAACCAAGCAATATAATAAAAAACTCAACAGCTAAGGAATAGAAGATGAATTGGTTGGGGACACAGAGGGGAAAATGACATTATCCCTTTCTGTGAGGCCTGCTGCCAGTTTCCAGCAGTAGGAAAGAAGTGTGGGGCCTGTGGTATTATGATTTAAAATAAAATAAATCTTAGCGAAACAAAATGAGCTTTATATGACTTCATGCAATTTAAGTGTATTATTTCATAGTTCAATAAAATTACCACGAGAACATTTAAAAAAATTCATTCTACACTACAACATTGTCTAAGATTGTGATGTCTCCTTTAGCTCTCTGTCATTCTTTCCATCCTTCTTTTTCTATTTGTGCCTCCTGTCATCTCTCTTTCTCCCTGCTAGGTACGAGGAAGTTGGAGTATGCAGGTGCTACATGGCATGAGGGCTGTTTCCTCTGTCACAGCTGCGAACAGCCAATTGGCTCGAAGTCCTTCATCCCTGACAAGAATGAACACTACTGTGTGTCCTGCTATGAGGACAAGTTTGCACCACGCTGCACGCGCTGTAAAAAGGTCAGTAACATTATGAATTAACTACCAGAATTCTTAGTCAAATTCCCACTGACAATCAAATGTTACATAGTCAAAAAAAACATGCAAATGCATGGGAAACACGAGTGGGATTTATCTCGGGTCTGCAGGTGCGTGCATAGATATATTTTAGAAGTGAATTAAAATAATCTCGACATGACCTTTGACCTGTCTCTTTATCAGACCCTGGCTAAAGGTGGTGTGACCTATCGGGACGAGCCGTGGCATAAGGAGTGTTTTGTGTGCACCAGCTGTAAGACACAGCTGGCGGGTCAACACTTCACCTCCCGAGACGAAAACCCTTACTGCCTCAAGTGCTTTGGCAGCCTTTACGCCAAAAAGTGCGAGGCCTGCAGCAAACCAATCACAGGCAAGATTACATCACAATGTTCTACATGATAATACTGATCATGCTACTCCAGGTGCTAGTTTTGATATTGGGTTAGGGTTAAATGCTAAGAAATACCAATAATACTATAAATAAAATTGACTCTAAGATCAGCAGCCAATTTCTGCATTTTACATTGTGTGGCACCTGGTTGTATTCTCTCAAACTCCTCTAGATTTTATTAAATCACAGGAGTAAATGTGATGTCAGATTCTTCTGACCAAGTTGCTGGGTTGTTTGGTTAATGTCAATCAAATCTGATCAAACCACACCCACATAGCTCTGATGAAGCAGATTAACTAAGTTTTTGATATTATAATGTCTTAATAAATAATACATTAACATGGTTTTAACTTAGATGTGTGATTATTTAGTCATAAATATCATGAATAAGCCGTTTTTGCGAGTTGCTATGTTTTGAAGGATGCATTATTTGCAACTTCAGTTTAATATCTGTCTCATTGCTCTTCTTGTCTTAGGTTTTGGAGGAGGAAAGTACATCTCATTTGAGGATCGCCAGTGGCATCAGCCATGCTTCACTTGCTCCCAGTGCTCCGTTTCACTGGTGGGCGCTGGCTTTTTCCCTGATGGTGACAGGATCTTATGCCGCGACTGCAACAGCAACCTATAGAGTCATTTCCCACATCCTCACCCTTCCCTTGACTTACCTTGTACCCTACGTCACAGCATTTCAAGACACCCAAGTCATTGCCAAGGAAGGTAACACAGGCTAACTAATGCTGCCTCTCAGGTTGTTTTTATATAAAGAGATCCGTTCCTTGTGGTCCCTTTCTGGATCTGATTTTCATCCAGAAGCTAGCGCGCAAAATCCTGTTTTGATGCTGCATTGTTTGAATGAACCACCACAAAGATTTGCTCTTTAATCAGAAAGTTAATGATTTTGTGATACAAAGTGTATGAGTGCCTTAAGAATAACATGACTTTTGTGTTATGTAAAAAAACCCACAAAATGCTAGTCACTTGCTTGTCATAAAAATCCTTCATATTTTATACAAAAAAATTGCCACTTCTGGTAGAGGTTTGACTATGAAGAGAAAGCCCAAACCACTGATACAATATAATATGTAAACCTTACAGTCTGTGTTTCAAAGTATAGTGGAGGTACTGTTAATGCTCTTATAACTGCAGTTTAGTATTTTAATTAAAACATTTCAGAAATTAAAAAAAAGAAGAACATATTTACTTCACTGATTATGCTTTCAGTGAGGCCGTCATTTTATGGTAGTTATAATCAATAAAGTCATATGCACTTTGTTTAAAATAGTCTCTTGCTACCATGTTATGTGCACATAAAAACACAATTTCAGAAATATGGCACACAGTTCAATGTCACATATCTGCTCTTGTTGAACTTTTCAATGACACTTATTTTTACATAAAGTTTCCTCTTATTTCTGTCTTTTTTATTTGTTGTAATGAATCTTTCTATCGCCGTTGCTCAAAAAACCAACATTTATAACCCAAGCCAAAATTAAATGTAATGTTGTGTATTGCAGAAATATGCATGTTGTCATCTGCCATGATTTGCCTCTTTAATTATTTTGTTGCTGTTAACGCTTAGTATTTTGTTTTTTCATTGTCAATGCATAACATGTATATGAAAATTGATTTTAAAAATACCTATATTTCAATATTTCAGCTTTGATGCTGGTGAGTCAGAGTTGGCAAATATACATTTTAAGATGAAAAATATGTCATTGAGGCTATAACAGTATGAATTTACTGTAAAAAAAAAAGAAAGATGATAATTGATATAGCTGAAACTACATGTTTTGCTTTGTTTGTGAAGTCCTATTAAATAAATGTACACTGACAGATCTTTGCTGGGCAGTTTTATATTCTGTGTGTATTTGCGGTTAAAGTAAAATATGCATTACTGGTTTATGAGATCATAGCTTGCTGTGGACTGTCTAAGCCAGAGAAAACCCTTCTGGTGTTTTTAAAAGTTCTTTCTAGGAAAGAACTGTGTGTGTGTGTGTGTGTGTTTGTGTGGCTGCAGAGGGGGAAGGCTATGAAAGTGTGTATCTGTGAGAAAGTGTTAGAAAGAGTGTATGTGTGTGAAAATGTGTGTGTAATAAAAGAGAGTAATAAGTGTTTGTGTGTATCTGTAGGTTTAATATATTTGTGTGTGCGTGTGTGCGCGAGAGAGTAACATCTGTGTGTATGTGTGTGTGCTTGAATGTGTGCATAGATATATATACACTCTTGTTTATGCTGAGTCGACTGTTTCATCGCCGTGATGAAGCACACATACACAGACAGCCAGATACACTCTCCTGTCGGCATGGGTGAAATGTCCTCCTCCCTGCCTCCGTTTGAGATTTTTTCACCAAAAAAGGAAATGGAAAACTCGTAGCTGCATGGGGGGGGGCTGGTGGTGGAAGTGGGAGAGAATTGAGTGTGGGAGAGAGAGAGGAGAAAGAAAGATAGGGAGGATGTTCACATCTGGAGTTGCTCCATGGCACTTTCACTGGGGGGTCAGCTCCACACACGGCCCCCTTTGGATTTATTGGAAGGAGGAGGCCGGCGGGGAGGTGACGGCTCGCAAGAAGGGTCAGAGGAAGAGTTGTGGAGATGTTAACCGTATCAAATGGTACATGTACTTATTGATTTAACAAGTTGCCTCCTGTCTCATGGTCTTTCTAATTTTCAGCAACAATACGCTCTCTCAAACTCTTCTTGAATTTGTCCAATGTCTTTGTTATCACTGTCACCCAGAATCAAGTTTACCCAACAGAAGTTCCTGGAAAACAGGACATGTCGGAGAAAGTATGGCCATTCATTTGGCATGAAGTGAACAAACAGCTGCATAGCTGGCTTCTCACAGTCTCCTACAAGAGGTTGGTCACGTCACACAACACGTATGAGGCTTACAATGTTGCTGCTAGGCGTAACATTTCACTAATATGTCAACTCTCAATGTAAAAATATACAGTGTGACTTCTATTTAGGTTCTGAACAGGACAAGACTAACGCAAGTAGACCTAGCTGGACTTCTTCAGCCATCTACTGTTGAAATAACATGTTAGGCTGTCGGCCAGTAATGTAATTTACAATTTTACCAAAAAGAGACCCGGGTGTAGCTAACACACTAAACACATATCAAAATTTATACTTTATTTAATTAGAATTTGCAATATCAGCCTCAGTCGCAAAGTGGAACTTCACTGCTGAAGGACACTTGAGACTTGAAGGACTACTTGCCTAACATTTTTAAAATACACACTGAATCATAAACAGTAGCATGTTGTTGCTATTTAGCATCACTTATGTTCTCTGAAGATTTTACAAATTATCATGTTTCATACCATGGACTGAATATAAAGAAAATTAAAATAAAATCTTTATATACATTCATACAGACACCATGTTACAGGATTTGTGGGTTTAAGGTCAGGTCCAACATGTAATTACTATTTGTGGTCATTTGTGGACCCAAATTAGCATTGCCTGTTGCAGCATTTGATAAACAGAATAAGCAAAACCTATACTTAATTAATATACAGTATTTTAGTGCTTAAAGGAATTAACGATGTTCATGCCTCAATCCAAAATCTATTGACCATAAGAGACAATAAATACCTTTTACTATTAACATTTCTCTGATCTTTCCTACACCATACACCTCCAGGCCTAAAAATCACATAAATAAATGTATTACAGTTATAGAAGGACAGTACAGCATGAATCAGTGCTCCTGAATAGGTACTTATAAGGTAGCACCAACTAAAGTAGAGAAATGATAGTGGTAGAATTGTGTTAATACAGGCTCAGATCCCAAAGGTTTATAGAAGTTGGCTCCATAAAAACAGCAGTGAGGGATGATTTGCACAGACCCCATCCATATTGTTCCCAGATGTCTGCTCTGCCCCGTTTTCACCCAGCTGAGTCACTTTTCAGCCTGAGATCAGAATCACTAAACACCGTTTCAGAGGGAAGTAAATCACCAGAATGCAAGGTAACAGTAATTAAAAAAGTATCTGTGCAGCCAGTTTAACAATCATGGCTCTCTAAAATACTTTAATTATTGTATGCATCTATCTATGTCCATTCATTTTTAGCTGTCTTAGATACCTAATCCGATTGGTGTGTAATTTAAATTTAATTAAAATGACGTTATATTTGCATTTTTAGATTAAATTAAACAGAAGTTTATATGTTGCAGAAACCGAATGCAATACTGTTTGTGAAACAATAAAAGTGTTTCATAAAAGTTTTTTCAAGCAGCCTTCTGAAAACAAAAAAAAATCAAAACAAATATCCTTCAGTATGCATCAAACTGTGTGGAGCCTAATTGTGCAGATGCCTGATGTGATATGAAGTCAGAAATATGACAGAAATATAAGTGAAGAAGAAGAAATTAGTCTGCTTAATCCCTGTTACACATTTTTTTTTTGATTTTGTGATTAAGCTAATTTCAACTGAACCCTTTGTATCTACACTGTATATACACTGTAAATGTCCAGTTCCTGCAGTTTGGCACAGCATATGAAGTGTGTCACTTTCAAACTGAAGAAGCAACTGGGGTCACATGAAATCTATGCTGTGAGGAAATTGTGCACAGGTATATTGGCAACGGCACTAGCAGTAAAGCATCTTTAAATTGAGAGATTAGCTTAAAATACCAGTCAACAATAACAGATTTTGTGTTCTTGCAACTCTTTTTTCCTACCCTGGCAGTTTTATTGCACCTGCTACATGTCCCAACCCCATGCAAAAAAATGGCACTCAGATGCTCGGTCTGAGCTTCACAGAGCAGTCCTGGGATATTCTTCCATTAGGGGGCGCTACTCTTGAAAAGTTTATACCTCGTAAATAGCTGCATAGACGCATAAAAAAATTGGTTTGTACGATCTTGGGTCACTACTCAGTTGATGTATAAAATTTAGTAATGATTATTCATAGTAATGATTGTTCAAAGTGGGCGTGGCTGATTAAAACAAATGTAAATTACTGGACATTTCTCTTTCCAAACTTACCAAATGTAGGAAAATCTCGTCCTAAAGACCTGTAATTTGGATCCCGATCATTGCTGCTTGTGGCTATATTTATTTTCTTCTTGCTCTCTCTCTCTGTATCTCTTTCTTCTTTCAGTGGAGTCTATCAGCATTACCTGGATCTCTGGTGTTAGTGTTTTTCCTCACCTGCTCCCCAATCACACACTTGATCCAGTTTTCAAATCAAGATTCCTATGAGAGGAGAGATCAGATATCCAGTCTCTGTCGGTTCATTAAGTTTACTTTGTCTTGGAATTGTGTCTAACTCTGAAACTACTAGCTACCAGTACTTATACTTGTCCGTTGTATTTCTTTTTTTTTCCTGCCTGCTTCCCTAACCTACAATCTCCCTGTCTCCAGGACCTGCCAGCCTGCTCACTCACTGCTCTCACTGAACTAAACTCTGGGTAGGCCAAGGCTGGACTCTTCTGTCCAGCCTTGGCCTACCCCTTGCAATTCTGGAATCAAGCCCATAACGTCCTTTCTCCACTATTCTGCCTGTTTTTCCCTGTTAACAATGTTAACAATGTTGTTGTTATGTCTTATGTTTCCAGTCTGCTTCTTGATTCCTACCTGAGTTCTGACATTAGGAGAGGACAACTTACTTTTACATATTTTGTAATTCTTATTAGTCTATGAAGTTTTGGGACCTCTGGTAATTCCCAACATAGCTTTGCCCATTAGCAAACTGAGCAGGGCCTTAGTTACAGTAAGCGACAACCCCCGTGTGGATTTGTAGGGCCTTTGTAGCAACTGGGGGGTACAGTGTCTAAATATGCTTTCTCTTGCAAACTTTTGTTCATTAATTGCACTACATTCTGGATAAACTTATACCTCAGTTCCCTAAAATCTCATAACATACACTAAGAACTGAAGTATCATAAAGCTGTCATTTTAGCCATTTTTTGCTCCATTCTTCAAGTAGCCTACAGAATTCATGCATCAGGAACACAGCAGTGATTTAATGTATGTACATATTTGGTTTTACATGTATGTTCTGATGTCTAGTCTCCTTATGAATTTCGACTTGAATAATAATGTATCTTGATCCTCTGGCAAGATGTGCTATTGATTATAAATGAAAGTTGCTGTAACATTTGTCTTTATAAATCTGTGACTTTTCCACCAGTAAAAATGTTACCGTAATTGTCAATCTATGTTGGCCACTTTGTTGTAGTCTGGCAACCTATTCAGCAAGTTTCTTTGCATGACATTTAGTTCCCCCATTACCATGAATTCCAAGTAAACACAAATGACATTTAATGAGTTAATTTATTAAATTCACCAGCAAGGACCACGCCACAACGATATGTCATTTAAAGGTTTAATGAATGGTTTAAATGTACAGATAGATTACTGGATGTAAAGGGGAATGGTGGTGGAGAAAGGATGCCATCTGGATGTTGATCTGGGAGGCTGCGTGATGGGTGGGCAGCTGAGACTCAGAGTAGGGGTTCCGTCTCGGTTTTGCCCGAGTGATTTGTTGAGCCCCCCGACAGTACCTAGATGAGACATGAGAGAGTGGTGCACAGAGTTGAATAGGAAGGGATGGAGGGGTGAAGGGAAGAGGGATGAAGTGATGACAGGGTAAGCGGTGAGTGGAGCAAACAGAGGCAGAGGAGGCCGGTTGAATGGCTCGGGTGTAGATATACTTGTCAGCTGATTAGAGTTGTGGTTTTAGGCGTGGCCCGGCTCCTGAACCTAAGTTAACTAATTAACTTCATTAATGAATAAATGATTATCCTCCTGTTTTTCATTTGCCAAACATCAAGGTAGACATAATGAGAGAAACCTGATCAAGCTTAAACCAGTGGTGTGTGTTGAAGCAACTTGATGTTACATCCTGTTTGATGTCTAGACAAGCACACTACAGCATGAGTTACTTATACAATGTTACTGTTTGCATCACAGTCTGTATGAGGCAATACACCTCATTAGATTCATTTATCAGGATGATGGACATGAATTTGGTATGATCCCTTATAGAGGGATTTGTTTGTTCATTTCAGAATCATCCATTCACAGCATTTTTTTAGTCCCACTGACTGTCATCAGACTGAATTTGTAGTGAATGACACTTGTGGTGAGTGATACGGTTTGTGTGTGTGTGTGTGTGTGTTTCTTGAGGTTTGCCATTTCCTCTTTTTGCTGCTTGAAGTTCAATGGAATCAAAACATTGCTGTGAATTAATTATTTTCAAGACAAACAATAATTTTATTTGCTGATATCCTTGACAGAGGAGTCTGAGCAGTTTGGGGGAATTTCCTCCAATAGGCAGTACCTCAAACTACTATGTGCCTTTAGAGCTGTTGAAATAGGATTCCTCATTGAAGAGTCAAGTATGGGGCATGTAGTCAAATTGCAGTTAACATTCAATATTTAAAATCTCAGTCATGATTTGACTGGTACAACAGCACTAAAAATACATCAACATCCACATCTCACATCATCATTTTCACTCTATTTCCCTCAGTATATCAGGAGTTAATATTTAACAGCTCCTTTCCTGGTTCCTTCCAGAGTTCAGGCATTTTTTGTGACTTTCCAACAGCTAAT